>JAXCLO010000113.1:2869493-2926482 GCA_035583995.1 Arremon aurantiirostris
AAATATAAATATAAATATAAATATAAATATAAATATAAATATAAATATAAATATAAATAGAAATAGAAATAGAAATAGAAATAGAAATAGAAATAGAAATGTAGTTAGATAGTAAGTTTGGTTACACTTGTAATCAAATGTAAGTCACCCCCCCTGACTTCACCCATGTAGTTCTTTACTGCAAATCTGAAACTTTTAGGCATGCTACCCCTCCAGAATTAGAATGCATCTTTCTTCAGTGTATTTTGTAATGTTTATATCCACTTCCAGACTGTTTACACTTCTACCCTTCCAGGAATGAAATGAGATCACTTCATCAGCCTCACAATTTTTGTTGTGATTTGACCTTGCAGTTTCCAAACTCTGTTATTTAATTATTATTTAATTATTTTTTAGTAATGGCAGGTGCCCCTGTACCTCTGGATTAATGCATTAAATCTCAGAATCTCAGAGTTGGGTGACATCACTGAGTCTGTGAGCCTTGGAAAACCAAATGTTGCTGGTCTGGCTTCCACTGCAGCCACAGTGATGAGTTATTAGTGATGAAAAGTCTTTCCAGCAGCCCCAAATCCATTGCCAGGACCCCAGGGTTTCACCCATCCCAGAGTGATGCCTGAGCCTGGTTTGTTCCCAGCTGGGACCCTCAGAGGCCACAAATTCAGCTCTGATTTGGGTTACTGGAATGTTGTTATGTCCTAGAAAATGCAGAAATGAGCAGGCTCAGATGAGGAGCAGCTCAGAGCTCTGGGAGAGGGAGAAGGAGAAGTGGCGGGAGATGGTTTTGGTGTGTGGGAGCAGCGCTGGTGCTGCAGGTTGGGGCAGCAATTTCCATTTGCATGGGGATGGGAAGAGAGCAGCGCCAGAACCCAGCATGTCAGAACTCAGGACATCCCTCTGTCTGTCCTGGATTGCCCAAACCCTGCCAGGGGGCTCAGAGACCTTGGCACAGAGGCCAGGACACCTGTGGCTTTGATTATGAAAAAATTACCAACCTTATATGAGGATCTGCAAGCCATGAAAGTCTAAGCAGAATAATAACTAGTTTATCACGGGGTGAAAAATAGATTTTTTGGGGGTTTTAGAATGGGGGTTCAGGAGGAATCTGGGCATGTCCAGCCTTTGTCCTTCTTCCTCTTGGCCTCCATCTTCTGCTGTGATGTTGGCACTTTTGGATTGGTTTAGAGTAGAAGCTCACTGTCTAACATAGGTGATAGGTATTGGGAAGTTATGGTAAATATGGTACATGTAGTTTTTAATATAAAAAGATAACACCAGTGTGCCTCTGTCTGTCCTGCTGAGCAGACCTCAGCCGGCCAGAGAAAGAAATTTATAGATAAGAAACAATAAACAACCTTGAGAATGAGAACAGAAGAGTTCTGACTCCTTCTTCGACTGCCAGGCTGGGAAAAGAGACTTTAACACATCTGGGGTCACTGTGAGCAGCAGAAATCCTGAGGGCAGAGCTGCTGCCAGGATCCTTTTCAAGCCCTTCCCAGGCAGGGTTTGACCAGGGCAGGCTCCAAAGGGAGTGCAGTGATTCAGGGCAGATATTTGTAGCCCTGCAGGGATGCTGGGTCAGCCTTTTCCCATGAGCTCTTCATTCCTTTGTTCACCCTCCCCTATTCAGCAGAAACTTTCCTGGGAGGTGTGTGGAGGATTTCCCTCCCTGCTTGCACTCTCACATCTTTCTCATTCCAGGCTTTGATTTACTGAGGTTCTATTTCAGCTTGAGAAATCTCTTGCAGCAAAATCATCAGTGCTGGTGAGAGAAACACCTCCAACCTGTTCAGGATCAGACAAACAGAGATCAAAATTTGTCCTTCAGAGGAAGAGGAAGCCTCCCCAGGAGCCAAGTGCTGACAGATATGGCTGGAACCAGCTGTGGGTGAGGAAAACATCAAATAATTCTCTGTAATCTGTGTCTCACCTGTGATTGTGGATGTTTGTCAAGGCAGGGAACCAGAGCCTTTCCTTGGGCTGGGGGCTGTGACAGAATTTCTGGGGCTGCAGGTGGAAAAGCTGCATTGCTTGGGGAGCTGAGTTTTTATAGCTCATGCACCCCATCCCATTGCCCATCAGGGTGCCCTTTTTCCTTGCCAGACTTTTCCTCTAGATTAGCAAATGAAGAAAATCTATTTTCCCTTGTCCCAGGGAGAAAAATGAGTGCCATTCCCCATAAGGGGAGCAGGCAATTCAGTGCATCCTGTACCTATTCTTTGAGAACAGCCAAGCACAGAAATATTAATTTCATTTATTAATTTATTGATTCTTATTTTATAAGCAATTTCAAAATTTCATTTTTATAATTAATATTTTATTTATTAATTTATTACTTTTATTTATTTTAGTTTTTTTAAACTTTTAAATGATAAATTAACATTTCTATGTGGTCAATGAATTTGAGACCAGCCAAGCACAGAAATATTAATTTTATGTATTATTTAATTTATTTTTATTTTACAATTAATTTTTTTTTATAATTACTCTTTATTAACATATTACTTTTATTTATTTTAATTTTGTTTTACTTTTAAACTATAAATTAAAGTTTCTATGTGGTCAGTGAATTTGAGAACAGCCAAGCCCAGAAATATTATTTATTTTTATTTTATAATGAATTAAAAAATATTTTTATAATTAATATTTATTAATTTATTGTTTTTAAAACTTTTAAATTATAAATTAAACTTTCTTTAATTTATTTAAATTATACATTTAATTTCTATACATTATAAATTCAAGTGGTCAGTGAATTTAAGAGAGAACTGAGTCTTACAGCTAATATTTCTCATGAGAGCTGCAGAGACGGGGGAAAGCAGAGTGAATTTTCTGCCAAGCCACCAGCAGTGCATCTGTGCCAGTGTGTGCTGCCCATACCAATGCCAGCCCAGAGCTGCCCAGGGCTGGGGGAGCAGCTCATTAATTTGCTGATCACCCTGCAGCTCTCTGCAAAGCCCTGACCCTTTCTGCATCCTGCTTGGACTGCAGCACCCACACTGCAGAATTGGCCTTTCCCTCTTTCCCTGCTCCCACAGCAGCTGAAATGTGGGAAAGGAGGAGCTGGGGTGGGGAAAGGCAGACCTGGGTAAAGACAGGGCATTCCTTTAACTCTCCACAATTTTAGAGGGTTTTAATAAATAATTATTTGCTATGATAATTATTGCTGTGTTTCCCTCTTTCCCTGCTCCCATAGCAGCAGAAATGTGGGAAAGGAGGAGCTGGGGGTGGGAAAAGCACACCTGGGTAAAGACAGACCTGGGTAAAGACACACCTGGGTGAAGACAGGGCATTCCTTTAACTCTCCACAATTTTAGAGGGTTTTAACAAATAATTATTTGCTGTAATGATTATTGCTGTGTTTCCCCTCTCAGCCAGGGATCGCTGCTGCAGGGGAGGGGTCACAGCAGAGCTGCAGAGGGCTGGGGCTGCTCTGCTGCTCTCAGCAGCCCCTGCCCATGAACACAACCACAGCTAGCAGGAACCACAGGTCAGGCTCAGCTGCAATTTCAAACCACCACCCTGGGTTTGTTCACAAGCTTGGTATTAACCAGCACAGTCAAAAAGAAGGGGAAAATTTTATCTGGCTCTTGCACATGGCTGTCCTTCCTAAGGATGTCCTCTGTGCCCCCCTTCCCACCTTTCTGTGGGGATAAATCAAGGGCCAAGGGTCTGTTCGTGTAACACAGGCAAGAGCAGGGAGGAGGTTCTGCTCATGAAGTCATCTGCTAGAAAAAAACCCCCATGTTTAATTACCTGCATTAATATTCAGGTCCTGAAGTGCTCAGTATTTGTATTTATTGGCTTAGAGAAATGAAAGAAGCTTTGCAGAGCATGGCTGCTGACAGGCTGCTCCCCTGAGGCCCTTGCTGAGGGAAGCATTTGCCATTTTTGCATACATACATTCATTTTAATTGATTACAATGGGTTGATTGATTCCATGCAATGAGGTGATTCATTGACAGCTGCAGAAATCAGCTAGGGCAGAGTGAACACATGGGAAAGACAGGTGGCTCACTCTCAGTTTGTTTTCACCTTACATCAGGGGTTCTTTGTCATTTCTCACACTGGGGGTTTGAGCACCTGGCTGGAACAGGGCACTGATGTGACAGAGGAAAGAATTTTGTGGCAGAGGCCACTGAAAAGCAAAGCAGGGCCATTGCCAGGTGCCCCAGGGTCTCCTCTGAGGCTTCTCAGATCCACAGAGAACTCAGACCTGTGGCTGGAGAAGTGCAGATGGCTCCAGGACAGCCCCATCCCCTCCCCTGCTCCTCTGGAAGCATTCCTTGGCTTCAGCTGCTTGGAAATCATTTCACTTCATTCAGATCTTACACCAGGTGGAGATCACCAGGAAAGTTCACAGATAACACTTCGGACAAACAGAGTTTCCACAGATTTAGTCACCTCCAAAGAGCAACAGCAGCACCATGAGTGTCATTCCTGTAGACAATCAGGTACCTGACCTGATAAAAAGAATCTTTGCATCAATATCTGGGGACAATTTCACAGAGCAAAACAGTTTTGCTTGGCCTTTCCCTTGCCTCCAACAAGGAGTGTTTAGCCCTTGCCTCCAGCTGCCCTTTGAAATGCAGATTATCAAAGAGCCAGGCCAGCATGGGCTGCAGAGATAAGAGCAGCAGGCTGGAGGTGAGGCTGGGCTGAGCCTGGGAGCTCTGCAATTGTCACACAGGAGGGAACAGCAGCTCAGCAAATGCTTCCAGCTCTCACAATGCCAGCAGCAATGCTTGATCAGCCTACCTGCACCTGGCAGCTGCAGGAGAGTTGATAACACTTTCACTTCTCACGTTGATAGCAACTGCAGCTCTGATTGCATCTCTGAAATTCTCATTTACATTTTTACCTTCTCTACTTCCTTCCCCATTTCAGGAGGTTGGGCTAAGGTGGTTTTTCACTTATGCCTCAATGCAGACTGAGGGGCTGGTTCACATAAAAGCTAAACAAGTAGGTAAATATTTGCCAAAATAATTTTATTTCTTCTGTGCATTCAAATGTTTATAAACATACTTTCTGTAACTTTCCAAGACAGCAGCATCTTATCACAAAACAATTTTATGAACTTAGCTACATTCTTTTTTGCTTTTTAAACAAGCAGTTCTGCTCCCAAAGTACAAAATTAGATATGAAATTGAATTGCTTGGCAACAGAAACAAGCAAGATATTTTCTTTCATAAAAAGCCAATTTCTTTGCAGCCTCATTTTGCAAGCAGGGACTATTAGAAGCAGATATTTTTGGCCTTATCATGGGTCACCAGGATACTAAAATGCATCTATTCATTATCCTTTCACAGTGCCACATACACTTAGAAATCAGCCTGACAGCACTGGTACTAAATTTTAATTCTGGTTTTAAGCCCTCCTTTCTGTTTGGATTCAATCATTGCATATCTGGGGCCCATACCTGTGTTTCTGGTTAGGTTTCTAGCACTGTGATGCACACAGGAAAGCTGTTTGTAGAGTTTTCAACACAACCATAATCAATCAGTGGCCAAGGTGATGCATTAATAATCACAAAATAGCATTCAGGGTTTGTATTTAAGCAGAATGAAAACGTGGAGGTTATTCCAGAGTGCAGGTATGTTTTAATGGAAACCCTGAGCCCAATATTCTTCTTTTGAGGAAATGACTGTCCCCAAGTATTTACACAGAAACTGGCTGCAGTGGCAAACAATATATCACATTTCTCTGAGGAGGCCACACAC
This sequence comes from Arremon aurantiirostris, assembly GCA_035583995.1. Classification (NCBI taxonomy): domain Eukaryota; kingdom Metazoa; phylum Chordata; class Aves; order Passeriformes; family Passerellidae; genus Arremon; species Arremon aurantiirostris. The sequence goes on from JAXCLO010000113.1 coordinate 2,875,211, forward strand.
TACATTCTCTAACTTTTAAAATTGGTTTAACATTTACAATCTCACAGCCCTTTAAGCTAATGTAAAGCTTTCAAGAACAGTGGGTAATTGCACCTTCTAGAGGGTAATATTTCAGTAGTTTTATGATTATTAAGAGCTGCTGTTCACCCTCAGGACACGAGGTAGGCACTGAGCTCCTGGCACTGGTAGCAAGCCACGCTGTCCAGGACCCACTCCCGAGTTACCAGGGCAACGTTGCTCTGCTGCTGGATTGCTGCAAGACAAAGACACAGAAATAAATGATGCAGCTGTTAGCAAGAGCTCCAAACAAGCTGAAGGTGAGGCCACTGATGGCTTTCAGAAGAAGCTGTTTGCTTTTTAAAAGCTTGCTATAAAAGCAGAGATGTGGCAGTGCCTTTCAAGGCAGGTAATGCTGGCTCCAGGAGCAGAGCTGGCCAAGCAGGGAGCAGAGAACACAACATAAACACTAAAAGTAAAGAATGGAGTTGTTATCTTTTCATTTAGGATCTCAGTGACAGAGCTTTGGTTCCTGCCTGCCCAGACACACTGAGTGTGTGACAAGCAATGAGTCTCATTAAGAGAAGCAACAGAAAATTACTGAAGTGTTTTCAGACTGTTCCTCCTCATTCCAGGATCTTTTTATTTTCTCTTTTTTACAGTGCCATGGAAACAGCTGGGTTTTTTACATCATCATCCTGCTCCACTGTTTTGCTGGACCTCAGTGTAGCCTAACCAGCTCCCACTCCTCCCAGAACCCCACTTGCACTTTCAAAGCCTCATGGCTTCTCCTGAGCATTTTGCTTAAAGGAAAAAAAATGCAAAACTACATCTGTTAAGGCTTTTTAACATGACCTTTTCAGACCAAGGGAATCTTGTTCCATCTGAGGCTCTCTCCTAGATCTTTCTGGTGCTCCAAGGACGCCCTTCCCTACCTTTTAAAAACTATTAAATTAGAAAAGTTTCTGTAAAGCTGATGATACAGAGGACAACGGAGGCAACAGCTACCAGAGCAGCTCTTCAAACTGCTTCTTGAAACAATATTCTTTGTCCTTCTAGATTTTTCTTACAAGACATACTTCCATCTCCATTAATAGAGTTTTGATTTCTCTACAACCCTCTGATATTTAGCTATTAAAAGGAGAGGTGTGATAAAGACACTTGATGTGTACCAGAAAGCAGCTCAAAAAATGTTGGTTTACCTCCATAATCTGTGTTTTCCTCCCAAGCATCTGGCTGCACAACCACAACTGCAGTAGAACCCTAGGATTTTAAGATAAAAAATAAAAATGCTGTTGTTGTCTGTTCTTATATATTTATATGTTTATTTATAGAGAGCATTAACTAATTTCAGAGTTTCACTTCAGAGAGGAATTTAAGTAGAGGGAGAAAGACATTAGTTCCCAAGATTCTTCTGTAATTTCTCCCCAGAAATTCTGTGACAACACTCAGTCACTAAAAGGCTTTTGGAGCTGGAAAGGGAAGGCTCAGTGCTAATTTCCAGACAAATTAGTGATGTGGCCAACATCAATCATGTCTCTGCTACAAAGGAGCCTGTCCTGAGTGCAGGCTGGCCAGGCCTGGAGCCAAGGGGCACTGCCAGGCTGTGCTGGCAGCTCTGGGAACTGTGGGAGGGTACAAACTCCTCAGCACTTACTGCTGTGGCTGTGAACAGGTCAGGCTGCTTCACCACAGAGGCACCACACAGCTCCACCAGCCACTCCAGATGCTCTGAAGAAATCAGATGAAATCAGTTCAGTCACTGTGGAATTTGCAGATAACCCCGAGGAGGGGAGAGATGATAATCTGACTCCATGTTCTTAGAAGGCTGATTATTATATTACATATTATCTACTATATTAAATATCATGTTACACATTATATATTGTATTAAATGTTATATAATATACTATATATTAAATATTATGTAATATGTTGTATAACATATTAAATATTCTATATTACATTATATATTATATATAATATATATAATGCAATATAATATAATAATCATATCATATTATATGACATTATACTATATGATACTATATTATATAATATGATACTATATTAATAATATAATATAATATAATATAATATAATATAATATAATATAATATAATATAATAATATATTATAATATATTACATTATAATATATTACATTACATTATATTACACTATATTATACTATACTATATTATATTACATTACATTACATTACATTATACTATATTATACTATACTATATCATATTATAGAATGCTATATTAAACTATATTATATAATATTATAGAATGCTATATTAAACTATACTAAAGAATAGAGAAAGGATAAAGACAGGAAGCTACACAGAATGATAATGAAAACTCATTACTCCTTCCAGAGTCCTGACACAGCCTGACAGTGATTGGTCATGAAATAAAAACAATTCACATGAAACCAATCAAACAATCTCCAAACCACATTCCAAAGCAGCAAAACACAGGAGAAGCAGTCAGATAATTATTGTTTTTATTTTTCTCTGATGCTTCTCAGCTTCCCAAGAGAATAAATCCTGGCAAAAGGATTTTTCAGAAAATGTTACAGTGACAAGACACTTCAGTGTTTTCTATCACATTGAAGCTGACACTATTCCCTAAGTGTTTGTTCCAATTCACAAACCACCATCACCTGAAGGAGATGTGAGTAGAAAACAAAATCTTTTCACTTCAAAACCTGCTAGGGAACATCAACTCCCCCCTCCCTCACTCCCCAGACAGGTCTGCACAAAACCAAACCCTGAAAAAATCACAATTTATTTCCTCTTCTCATAAGGATGCAAAAGGTGAAATGGAAATTAAAAACGAGAAGTTTGAACTGTCATTATCTCTCATTAACAGAAGTAGCCAAAGTACTTAATTTGCACCAATTTGTTGAATTGGTAGTGAAGAAGATGAAATCTCTCAAGTATAAGAGCCAAAATTGAGGATCACTGCAGCAGGTGAAAGCACTGCATCTTTTGCAGTAATTGTACTGTAAATGTCAAGAAATGTGAGGATATTTCATCCAGTCAAAAATAAAGTTTTATTGGATAATATAACTTGGATAAATCTGAAAGTATCTGCTGAACAAGCCATAAAAAATGGGAAGTCAAGTACAGATATTTGAAGTAGAAAAAGAATTAAATTTTCAAAAACTTGTAACATAGTTCATTAAATTTCAAAAATAAAAAATGAAGTTATGCTGAACAGTTTTTTCTTTTTATATATCAACTTCTAGCTTTGTTAAAATGTTTCACTTTTAACATTTGCTGCTATAGACAGGAGGCTACAACAGAGATGTGTCAACTGCTGGGACAAGGATACTTAGGAACTGTTTACTGAGCCAGAAGAAAAAATGCTCAAATATGAGAGATCAAGAGCATCAACAACAATTACCAGACAGCATGACATGAATCCTTTTTCTAGATAATTTATCCAGAGATAAACTAGAGATAAAAGGCTTAGTTTGAAATGCAGCAGAATTGCCAGGGGGTTGTCTGAGGACATGCAAATAGAAAAGAACAAAATTTCCACTCTCTTTGGAGACAGAACTGGATAAAATTATTTACCTACACCTTACCCCATGTAGGTATTTTAAGATTTACAGAGGAAAAGAGGTAAAAATGATGCAGAAATGTACAATTCTGGTGAAGGCACAGTGTCCCTCCAAATATTTTTTATGTTAACCATTTATCCAATGACACACCTGTAGTCATGTCAGTGAAGGGACCACAGCAACAGATCTCAAAGTCTTTAAAAATCTGAAAAGCAAGGAACATTTTAGAGTTCATAGGGGGTTTTTAAAGAGCAATGCTTTATATGCTGGGTTTTTTTATTTATTTGCTGCTTTCATTGCACTTCCAGGGCTTGCTATCAAGTTATGACTATTCCACAAAGCTTTTTGTAACCTACCAACTAAAAGAATTTAAGAATAAAACTAAGAGAATATTAAAGACCAAAAACCCTCTGTTATAAAAAGACAACATTCACTCCAAGCTTAGTGAGCCCCTACAGAATATCTGCCCTGCTGCTGACAGAGCTCACCCTTCATGGATAAAAATGATCCATTTGTACAACTCTGGGTACAGAGAGACTGAGAGAAGTTCCAGAAGCTCAGCCAGGACAGAATTTGATCCCTGATGTGCTTTGTACCTTTTCAGTCAGGGCCTGTCTGGCCCTCTTGGGACCTTGATGGTTCCTCCCATTGATTACATCTCCTCTGACTTCAAAGTTCTCCTGGAACACAACAAAAGCAAGGAATCAGAAGTGAAGAGACTGAGAACACTTTCCTGTCAGATTTCTGCTTCAAAACAAGAAGGTGTCAGATTTCAGAACTGAAAATCTATGAGTATGTTCAGAATATGAATGAAAAGGCTTTGCAAGGGAAATGCTGGAGTATGAAACCCCTGCAGCATCAGGCAATTTTTAAATAAACAAATTATACTCAAACTGTATGGTAAATAAAAGAAGAACATTCCAAGGCTGTGTCTATCAGTACAGTCTTATTTGATAGAAATTATCTGTATATAACATTATTTCCTTAAGCAAAGAATAGATCTTTTGCTCTATGCTATAATCTATTAATATCAGTAGGAACACTTATAAAAATTTGTCTATAACATGTTAAAAATAATAGGGACTCATTATGTCTTCAGCACAATAAATGCACAGGGCCTAAAGGTAGATTTGGTAAAACTAGAATCCCAGGTTTCAGAGCTAAAATTCCATATTAAATGTTTAGACAATATCTATCTGAGCAATACAAATAAACTCCTAAGTCAAAAACCCCAGGTTTCAGAGCTCAAATTCCATATTAAACATTTAGACAGTATCTATCTGTACAATACAAATAAATTCCTAAGTCCATCATGTAACAGCATTTCTTAACCATCTGACATTTCATTCAAGATAAAAGACCTACCTCATCCAGTATTCTTCCTGCTTTAAAAGACTGAATTATCCCTAAATAAAAAGATCAGAAGAAGAACAGTCATTTTATCCAGCAAAAGGGTTCTTCTACTACCAGTACTCTGACTTCATTGTTACATTAAATTAAAGGTATTTGTACTGTATATACAGTATAACACTGAAAGTACTTCAAGATTTTTAAAATAATTTATAAATAATACTAAATTCACACTAATTGATGCCATGGATCACAAAGATTTAAATTAAGAAGGACAAAAGGCTTTTGCCACAGTGGGGAGCAGAAACAGTAAGAGTAAGAAGCTTGATATTGCTGCTTGCGTTTCTTAATTTTAATTTCTTTTTAAGTATTTAGGAGAAACACTGCAAAACATCAGATGGCAAGGCATGAAGAGATCCTTTTTCTTTAGTGCAACAAGTGAAGATTGCATTCCTGGCAGGAGGGAAAAGATCTCCAGCAGCAGTGATACCTACACTGATAACCAACCACCCATTTTCCTCCTGCAATGCCCAGGAAATACTTCAGGGTCCGTTCACACACCAGCTCCTCATCTGCAGGGAAAACAATAGTAAAACTTCTTTTAGTTCTGCCAAACAACAGTAAAACTTCTTTTAGTTCTGCCAAACAACAGTAAAACCTCTTTCAGTTTTGCCAAACAACAGTAAAACCTCTTTCAGTTTTGCCAACCAACAGTAAAACCTTTTTCAGTTTTGCCAACCAACATTAAAACCTCTTTTAGTTCTGCCAAACAATACTAAAACCTCTTTAAGTTCTGCCATTACCAGAAAAACACAGCTCAGGGTATCTGTATGTAAAAACAGACACTCTTTGCTAAGTGCAGCAGCAAAATATCACAACTATACAAAAGTTTTAAAAATCCACTGTTACTAAACTGAAGGAAATGAGCAGAAATTAATCACATGCACCAATTGTGAGCCCTTTAAAAAATTATTCTATAAAGATAAGAGGCAAGAAAAAGGAGGATTTCTTTGGGAATTATCTTTGTTTCCTTTTGGTTGGTTCTGAACTACTTCACACTAGTGTGCTGTCAACACCTGAACATTAAGAGCAAACAGCTGAAGAAACAAATAGCAAGCAATATTAACTTGGAATTACACAAGGGAAAACATGTCCTCACACTTTTCCTCTGAAACAGAATGAGAAAACTCACAAGCTTAAACAAAACTTGCAGTAGAGAAAACAATCAATACCTTTTCCTCAAACTTATTAAATTTATTGCTGACCTGTCTGCTCGGTGGTTAAACTGAAGGTAAAATTCTATATTGTCTGTCAATAGAGGATTTGGTCCCCCAGCTCCCAACAAACCTGTTTTCATTATGACATGGGTTGTTCCTTCAGTAATGTGATTAGATAAAGTGCTCTGAGTTTTCTTCACAAACTTCTGGACCACCAACTGAAAAGTAGTTAAGAAAATAAAAGTTAGCAACAGTTTTAAACCCCCACAAACAGCCCCAGTTTTTAGGAGCAAAATGCAATAGGATAGTTACTTTAAAGTAACATTTTATGTGCTGGCACACAGAAAGTACATTTAGTTTTGGCACCATTCAACAGACTAAAGTAATGCAGAGCTCTTGGTGTGTGTTTTATAACCCAAAAGCCAAATCCTTCTGGAAACTGAGTGCACAAACAGGTTTATTAGCAACTCAGAATTCCTATTTACAGAATGCTGCCTATGGATCAGAATTTGGGTGAAGCTGCATCATTTGAGAACACTGACTGGACCAAACATCCACAGCCCCTCCCCAGCCCCAAGGCTTTGCAATCCTGTGTTTTTTCCCCCCCAGACATCAGGAATTGTTCAAGAAATTCAAATTTTACTAAGTTTAACAGTGCCATTCCAGGCAGTATCCTCACAGCTTTAGGAGTGATCAAGTTTGGCTGCAATTCCTGCCAGATTATTTTTATTACACTTAGAGATCTCTCTGTTGAGGATTATAGTGCTAATCAGCAATTATTAACTAGTGATCTCCAAATTCTGAACTCTACTTACATGCTCACTGTGATTTAGACCTGAGACCACAATTGACATTTCTTTCCTCTTGGTGCCCACTGGATTTGTAGCATTTTCTTTCCCAGTTGAATTGTGCAGAACAGGTACAGGAAAACATTCACTTTTTTTTAATTTGTGTCCTGGCCCAGAGATTTTCTCAGTGCTCTGAGGCACAACAGGCCCAGCTGTGGCTTCTGCAGTTTGAGGGATAAAAAGCATTGCAGAGGAGGAAGAATTATCTGAACTCTGGGTCACATTCCCAAAAAGATCTGATGAGACTGATGCACTGTTTTGTCCAGTCCCACAATTCTGCTCCTCTGCATTTTCTGAAAGAAACAAGAAATTACTCCTTGAGAAAACTGCATTTTTCTTGTAGTCATGGTAGAAGGTTGTTGCTCTCTCTTTTAGGTTTAAATTCTGCAGTTATTTCCTCTCTTTTTGTGTTATTACTTCTTTGTGTTTATTAATTCCTTTTGTGTTTATTACTTCATCTTTACCTTCAACATTATTTTTTCCTGATCTATAGGCAAGACACTAAAATACCTGGAAATTTGAGTAGCATATTTGTCAAATTGTCTGAATTTAGAAGTGAGACAGAAAAACTGTTTATTACTGTCAAAAAGCTGTCACACCCCATTTGATGGGCAGCCACACAGCTGGGCTACCAAAGTACCAACACCTTTTTAAAATGATCAGGAACACATAAATTAAAATAATAGATTTACAGGAAAAATCTGTATCTTGCTGATGTATAAAAACATGAAAAGAACAGGAGAAAACCACCAGAAATCAAAAATTCTCTTCAGTGTTACCTGCTTCAAGCTGGCCCTGCCTGTGTTCCTGCACTGCCTCCTGCACAGGTTTTGTCTTTTCAGAGGGAGTTTTGTTCTGTAGAGCACTGTCACACTCAGGGCCTTTCTCCAGATCTGATCTCTTCCTTAAAGAGGATTTAGAAGCTGAAAGCAGCAATTCTGGAGATCTTGAGAGAGAGAAATTGATTTTAATACCTTTTCACCCTTTTAAGCATCAGAAAAATGTAGCAAGAGTGAAATTATTGTAATTTCCTAGAAGCTCAGGGATACTTAAGATTTTTTTAAAAATAAAAATTTAGAAATAAACATAAAAAACCCCCAAAACTCCAAACAAAATAATGGACCTGGTTTTTTCTGGTCTTGTTTGTTCCATTTCAGATGCTCCTTCAGTACTGGAATGGGGCAGCTCCCTCTGGACAGGTAAAACTTCACAGTTCTGGCTCCCATTCTGCTTTAGCACAGCTTCAAGTGCAGCCATCTCTTGCTGAAGTTTTTTCAGGCTATTTTGCATTGCATTCTTTTGCTGCAAATGAGAACAAGAATGCCAACATAAGCAAACTCAAGGTTCATTCTTTAACAAACATTTGAAAATTGGAAATAGCAAGATGGTTTTGAATTAAGTTTTTGTCACATGTTGAAAAGGTGACAATGGTGCTTTTACTGTAACAAATAGTGCACACATCCAAAATCTGAAGCAAACCCACCCAAACAACCACACACTCACTTTGCCAGTCATGTTATTTCAGTTTAGATGCCTCAGAGTTTAATCAGTCAGAAAACACCACAATTCCTGCACAAATGTATTTAAAAGTAATTCTGTCCAAACTCCATTAGTAGCTCAATCCATGATGCTCATTATTAAATTCTAAACTGAGTCTTCATTTTCCACAGTTACTAAAAACCCCAAAGATCATTTAAAGGACTAAACCATTTCATAATATTCTTCCTTATGTTCCTCCTCAAAAATTACATGATCAAAACCATGCCATAGGCAGCAGAAGAACAGCTCAAAGGGTTTCAAAAGACCTTTATAAAAACCCAAACCCTTTAGATGATGAAGCAATTTGCACAGAATATTCCATTTGTAGCTCCAGCACTGGCACCATGTGGAGCCTCTTTGTTACTGAACCCATAAAAACTCCCAAGCAAACAGAAAACCCAAAACCATCACCACAAACCCAAATCCCAACCTCCATGCCAATAATCCATCCCAGCATCTCCATCTATGAGGCTACAGGAGGAACTGTCCTGCCAGCTTCACATTTCAGTGATGCTGTAAACAGGAGAAGCACCCACAAAGCACAAAAATTAAATTCACTTTTTTTTTTTTTACATACATAAAGCCCATAGGGCTGAAAATGCTGAAAAGAGAGTTGGCATTAGACCACAGGACAAAGAAAAACCCACAAAGCAAAACAAAAATCCCAAGCCCCTAACCCTCATCTGAACCCCAAGCCCAAATCCCCCAATAAACCCATAGAGCACAAAAATTAAATTCACTTTTTTTGGACTTACATAAAGCCCATGGGGCTGAAAATATTGAAGAAAGAGTTGGTATAACACTTATCTTAAAAGTCACACAGGACAAAGGAAAACCCCAAAGCAAAACCCCAAGCCCCTAACCCTCATCTGAACCCCAAGCCCAAATCCCCCAATACATCCATAAAGCACAAAAATTAAATTCACTTTTTTTGGACTTACATAAAGCCCATAGGGCTGAAAATGCTGGAGAGTTGCCATAAGACTTATCTTAAAAGTCACATAGGACAAAGGAAAACCCCAAAGCAAAACAAAAAAAACCCCAAGCCCCTAATCCTCAGCTGAACCCCCAGCCCAAATCATCCAATAAACCCATAGAGCACAAAAATTAAATTCAATTTTTTGGACTTACATAAAGCCCATATGGAGAGAGAGAGTTGGCATAAAACTTATCTTAAAGTCACACAGGACAAGGAAAAACCCCAAAGCAAAACAAGAAACCCCAAGTCCCTAACCCTCAGCTGAACCTCCAGCCCAAATCATCCAATAAACCCATAGAGCACAAAAATGAAATTCAATTTTTTTTGGACTTACATAAAGCCCATAGGGCTGAAAATGCTGAAGAGAGAGTTGCCATAAGACTTATCTTAAAGTCACACAGGACAAAGAAAACCCCAAAGCAAAACAAGAAACTCCAACCCCCTAACCCTCAATTTGATTTCTCTACTTTTCTTTATCAGAACCCCCAACCCAAATCATAAATCACCCAATACATAAAGTCAGGCCACAGGATTTTAACAGCAGACAAAAAATGCACTGCCAGACACACCTTTCATCAGACACTGCCTGCTGGGACTTGTACCTGTAATATCTAATATGGAATTATTTGATTTAATCTTTACACAAGGAAGAAAAGTCTCTGATTTTAAATATCATATTGTAATAAATCTACTTCTTATCACCAAATTCTTATATATTCTTATCATTAAAGTTTTTTAATATAGGGAGGTGACATTTGCAGCACTGGCCAAGTGTGGAAATGCATTAATTAGCATCTCCTATAATTAAGTTCTGTAACCAATATCATATAATAAGCTGTGGCCATTGCAGTGTAAGGTCACCAGGGGAGGAAAAGTTGGACAAATAATGGCACAGAAGCAGCTCTACAGTTCTTCATTAATTATGCTTTTGGAAGTAATTTAGTGATAAAGAATTATGATGAAAGGAATTTTCCACTGTACTGACTTCACAGCTTGCTTATCTCCTGGAATGCAGGCTGCTCCTACACTCAGGGCATGAACCACTCACCTGTGTGGTGAGGATTTCACCCTGAGAGAATGCTCCACAGGAATCTTCTACAATACTTATTTCACTGTCAGATCCACATCCTTCACCTTGAAGAAAGTAGAAAAAAACACCCTGAGTTAAAGAAAAAACTCCACCAAACAAAACAACCAGCATTATCCATAATTTCTTAGCATCTGGAAGTTTTAGAGAACTAAAAATTGTAACACTAAAGTGACAAGTTTTGAAAATGTTGAAGTTGGGACAGATTTCTTTTAAGTGAATATTTCAAAGAATACCATGTCACACACATGACAAAGTAAACAGAATTCAGTGTTTCAACAGAATTCTCTTTCAACAGGGATGAACGAGCCCTAAACACTTACAAAGGCCATAAAAAAGGCAAAATATTCACTACAAAATTCTACAGCCAATTTCAACAAACATTTCATCTGGGGAAAGAGCTTGGATAGGCTGGGAAATTTGCCTGACAATGGAAGTATCCCATTGCAGTAAGAGAACCAGCAATTCCCTCAAACATGAATTCCCATCAGTCAGTCAGTCTGTTCATTTGTGCTCTGAACAAAGAGCACTGGAAGAACATAATTTTTAGGAAATAAACCACTGAGGGGTTTTTGTTTGATTAACACTGATACATTCTTCTAGAAGAGTTCTGTTCTTAATACAGAACAAAGTTTCCATGCACACACCAAAAACCTTGCTGTAAGTAAATTATAAACACAGCTGCAGAGAGAAAAATCCTGTTTGTACCTAGGTTTGCTCCCATGTCTGGATCCTCTTGGCTTTCATCTTTGGTCTCCTTCAGCCCTCCACCAGAATTCTGAGAAGTTTCTTTACTGTCATTTACATTGCTCATTTGTTTGGACACCTGAGCTTGTGGTAAATGTTTGTTCAGTTCTTGTGCTTCATTAAGTGACTCCTCAGACATGTTGGACTGGGAAGAAAATAAGTTGACAGAGCATTCTGATTCCTGGCTTGGTGAAGCACACACATGACTCAGGGAAGCTTCTGGCACTTTCTGCAGAACATTGCCATCATTACTGACACTGAGAGGCAGCACACTGGGGCTCCCTGGACACTCTGCCACTGCAGACCCCACCTCAGGTGCCATTTGTTTATCAGCCTGCAAAGGTGTGCTTGCTGATTTGCTGAAGATCAATGTTCTGAAGCAGGGTAACTCCTCATCCTCACAGGACTCTTCATCAGAAGATGGCAATTTCTGCACTCGCCTTCGAGACTTTCGAGGACCTTGAGGTCTTGGTTTAGAACTTGAATTTCTGCTCTGCAGTTCTGCACTGTCACTTTTCACAAACACTGCAGATTGCTCCTTCCTATCAGTCTCACACAAGCTGGTGTTCTCCTCAATGTCAGTATCAGAGCACAGCAAGGCATCAGGGGTGTCAGACAAACCTGTAAGGCCACAATTCTCTCCAAGAGGTTCTTCCAGAGCCTCTGCAGCTGAACACTCAGGCATTGCTGTGCTAACAGTTTGGGCTGCTTCTTCTTCATCCCTCTTTACACATTTTCTTTCTCTTTTGCTACTTTTTGTCCTAGTGACTTCACAGCTGAGTTCAGCAGGGCTTTGCTGACGAGTTGCAGAAGAAATCGTTGATGTGGATTGAAAATGTAGAATTGGTTCTGTGCAATCAACCACTTCAGTCTTTGCTGCCTGATTGCTTTCTGAACTGAAGCTGTTTGCCTGGCCTGTGTGTAAATCATTTTGGCTGGACTCATGCTCCTCTGTGTTACTCTGATCACTCTGGCTTCCATCACTTTCAATGGGATTTTGTCCCAAATCACTTTCTGTCCTTATCTCATTTGACACTGGCTTTTCACTGCCCTGCTCTTCTTGCAGCAATCCATTTTTGTGCTCAGTCTGAGCAGTCCCTGCTCCTGCTGGTGTCAGAGTCCCTTCCTCTGCAGCCTGTGAAATGCCATCCCTGCTGACAGCAAAGCAAGGCACAGGATCAACATGTGCAGACTCACAGGTCTTAAATTTCTCTTTCTGTTCATCTTTCTCAGAAACCCTGCTCAAGTTTTGATCAGTTTTCTCCTTTTGCAAGCTTTCTGGTTGTAATTGTTTGCTAGCTTTATTTTCTACTTGAGCAGCACATGATAGAGTTAAGGTTTCAGAGGGAGGATCTGCCATGGCACGAGTCTGAAAAAGGCTGAAGGAGGAGCGCTTGGAATGCCTGAATATGTTCCTCAGATATTGTGTGTCCAGGTCACTGTCTTCAGCTTCCTTACTCAATTCCAAAACATTTTTAGCCATTGGCAACTTTTCAGCTTTGAAATCCCCTGGAGCATTTTGTGAATCATGCCCACGTTGTGGGGGAGAAGCAGCAGGTGATTCAGTCACCTCCTCAGTATGGGGAGAAGCAGTTTGCCCAGCACACACTGAAGGAAGCTGTAGGAGGAGGGGGCTACCAAGCATTCTACTGTCTTGAGAACCTGTATCAGGCACAGTGGAACCACAGTTTGAAGGCAGACATGAAGGACTGAACAGACTCTTTCCAGTTCCTGCAGTGTCAGATAAATTCTTTAGATTACCCTGCACTTCATTTGCTTGCAGATCACCTCCCTCCAAATGAGTGACTGGCCTGGAACTCAACTCACCCTGAGGCTCACTCAGGTCTTTGCACTCAGCAGAGTGAGCTGCCACATTCCTTGGCTCTCCAGAGACAGACCTTCCATGATCACTGCTATTTCTGGCTCCCTTTACTCTTTTTCTTGTTTCTTTTGTCATTTCTTCAGAGAGTAACTGAAGCCTTCTGCTGCGTCTCACTGGGTTTTGCCCGGGCTCAGCTTTCCTGGGCTCTCCACTGCTGGGGTAGCTGTCAATCTGTGGCTCAGCTGGGTCAGGGAAAACAGAGTCTCTGTCCACCACCAACTGCAGAGCACACATGGTTCTGCTAGAATGCCTGCACCTTTTTGCTGCAGAACTTCTCTTTTTGGTGCTTTTCTGATCACAGTTATACATTTCTGGTTCCCCATCACAGTGCTTGGCAGGGACCTTCTCAGTAGCTTTCTTCCATGTGGACTCTCCTCCCTCCTCAGGCTCTGCCAATGTATTATTTGCTCTATTCTGAGAGAGGTGACTCTCATTAACAGCAACACTTTCATCACAGCTTTTCTCTTCAGCCTCTCCAAGGCCCCCATTGACACTTTGAGGGCCCCCATCTGCCTTTTCTGTGTCTTTGTTCTTGATGAAATCCTCAGGTTGCAGGCAGGCAGTCTTCCTCTTTCGTTTGAGTCTGTCTTTGCTGCAATCCTTCAGGCACTGAGCAGCAGCCACATCTTCCTTTTCTCTAGCAGGCAAAATGTCTCTCAAGGTAGAAGGGGGGTTTGATTTCCTCCCTCTCTTGTATGTTCTGCCAAATATTTTGTCTTTAATGTCTTCTGCTGTTTGTTTTGACCACCTCTTTTTTCTTTCCACTGCTGCAGCTCCCATGGAATCTGCCATAGGGTCAGTCCTTCCTGAAATACAGGACTCTTTATCTGATAAACACAGATCTCCTTCACCTGAGACATTAGCTGATGCAGCAGATTCATCCACTGAAGAACCAGAAGACAAAATCTCATTGCTTTTGGAAAACCATTCATTGACTTTCTGAATGCTCTGCTTCAGTCTCTTCTTGGAGACTTTATTCAGGGTGGCAGAGTGAAGGGGCTCTGCCTGAGGAAGTTCTTTGTCCTGGGAAGAGTCATTCTCAGGCTCATATCCCTCTGCAGCTTCCACACTTTGTGCATCAGTATCCATTTCCCTGCTTTTATCCAGCCTGTTCTCTGAGCCATCTTCTAAATCAGACTCTTGGTGTTCACTGCTGTGCTGGCTTTGCTGTTCCTCCACTTCTTCTGTGCTCTTGGAGAATGCTGTGTCCCCATTCAGGGTGGGACTGGCATCCCCTGCTCTGTCACACTGCTCTGGGAGCAGCTCCACAGCAAGAACATCCAAAGGAGAATTCTGGCATCCAGTCACATTCACTTGGTCAGGTTTGGCACATTCAGTGATGTTCTGAGTGCTCTTCTTGCTCAAACATTCCTTTGAGAAATCCCCTTCAACTGTTAGATTTATAGGGATAATAAATTATTAACCTCTACTTTACACACACCAGCACAAGAACAAGCTTAATGGTTACTTTGTTTTAAAAGAACTGCTTTTATTTCCCCCCAACCAGAATATTACACTGCACAAATTTCCCTCTAGAGAAAGACAGAAAGATCATATTACACATTCTTCTAAATTCTTCCAACCAGAATATTACACTGCACAAATTTCCCTCTAGAGAAAGGCAGAAAGATCACATTACATGTTCTAAATTTTTACATGAATTGCTAGCCAGTGCTTTTTCATCTGTAATGTGACTCACATGGAATAGATTAAGCTTTGTATTTTTGCTTCCTTTCTGTTCCTGTGCACACAACATCCACATTTTGTATCTAGGCTACAGGAACAGTCTTGTATTAGCTGTAGGCATGAACAGAACTTCATTATACAAGACTACAAACAATTTTGTATAAAAAATCATGTGAAATAAAAATGTTAACTTGTGGTCTCTTTCAGGCTTAATCACCTTTGTCACCAAAATAACAACACACCTGTGATATGTGGCAGTGTTATTTCTTTGGCACCCAGCTTGTCAGGCTGTGCATTACAAGAATTTGAATTTTCATTCCCTTTCTCAGCACTCTCAAGTTCTTCCAGCCTTGCTTGAGAAGAAATCTGAACAGCTCCTTTGTCTTCAAACCTATTGGGAAAGGAAATTTACTTTCATTACAGATAAAACCATAACAGATAGAATAGAAGATGATAATTATTTTTCCCTTTTTGCTCTCTGAAATAATTTCTGGAGAAGTCAAGCTGCACAATTGAAACTCTTCAGAGTTTCAGGCCATTTCTTTAAAAGATTTTTTGTGCAATCCTGAATTTAGTATTTACTTTTTAAAGCACAGTGCCTGCTTTTCTATGGAAGATCTATGTCCACAACAAAACATTTAGAAATAAGTTTTAAAGCACGAAATATGGCAAACTGCTGGAATTCAGCTCCCCATTCTACCCTAATGTCCTCAAAGTTGAAAAATTTTTCTGCTTAAGAATTATATCAGTCCTATGCTAAGAAACCAGAACACAGGAAATGAGAATATTGAACTACTGTCTGTAGAAAATATGAATTCCTTAATCACCTTTACTTACCCAGTTTTGCTTGCCTGTTTAAAAAACTCTTCAGATGATTCAGAGCCTGAAAACAAATAATCTGTTACTCTGGTTGGATTGATTCAGAGAGAGGTGATTTGCCAGTTTTTTACCTAATTTTAATTATTTCCATGTAAAACTATCTACATGGCTCCAGCATCAAACTGTGTTTAAGTACAGTGACTGGTAAGTTAATCACCTAAAAGTTACTTTCTAATTTCTAAATTTTTACACAAAGCAGCTACAAGTATTTAGAATTTTGAGCTGGAAGTCAGAGAAATAGATTCAAATGTCTCTCACAGATCCTTTGATCCTGGCAGATGCAATAAGGAAAAATGTGAGGAAACAAACTCAATTCCTTCCTTGAAGGAACAGCATAAAAATAAGCCATGCTTGGCATTTGTCTTTTTTCTCATAGCAGTCAATACCAGATAAAGTAAAATTCTGAAAAGCTAGGATAGATAGCAAAAAAATATTAGTATCTCAAATAGATTTCATCCTCATCTCAAGCACTGTGACAAGGCTTAGAATTCTTCAGAAAGCAGTGGTTACCTTTAGGTGTAATTTTTTCCACATCTGTAAATACCTTCTCTGGATTGTGCACACCAAGGTTTAAGAGTTCATTACAGCAGCATTATTTGCCATTATATAATTATGCAAAACCCCTTTTGATTTGCCAACCTGGAATTGTCCATAATTTGTCTCTTTGTTGTAATTTTGTTAAGTAGAAATTAGTGTTTATAAAGACTTTGAACATAATCACCTTTCATTACTTTCCAAGCATTGTACAGAGGATCAATTAGTGTGGATTTAGAACAGATCTTACCAAACTCTATATAAATACCCTTTTGAGAAGCAGATTTCTGGGGTTTGCTTCTTGGGTGACACATTTTGGCATCTGTAAGCTGAATATTCACACTAGCTTCCTGCTGACAGGAAAACAGAAAGGAATAGTTATTTACAACAGTGGGGTATTAAAAAATAAATTCATAGCTATTTAAACCTTAACAGGGGGCTGATATAAATACTTAGTTCATATGCATTGGTAGCTTCCATGCACAATAGAATTAATTTATAAAATTGACAGCAGTAATGAAATGTGTCAATAGAAACAATGAATCATGCATTTAACAGATCAAATCCTAACAGCTTGATCTTACATTCTGTATTGTCTGATATTCTATTCTGCATTAAGCAGATGAAAACACAAACACCATGCCATGGACAGACACACACACAGCAAATACCCCAAGCTGGGTAATGCCTTGGGAATTCTAAGATATAGTTGTGATCTTGCCCCTAAAAAGGTAAAAACCCTTTTACCAAAAAGGTAAAAACCCTAGACAGCCTCATGGAGCAAGCAGGTGGAACAAGTTTTCAATCCTGGTTTCAGTAACAGACTGTATTATGGCAATATTGTGTGCAAGTTCAGGTTATTTTGTGCAAACATCTTTCTCAAGTACGTTAGGAAAACAAAAATATACAGATTGTGCAGATTACTCAGATCAAACAGCAATCTGAGATCAACCCAAAATCTCCTACTTCATTCTTTTATGTATATACACTTTCTAAATACATTTTTAAACAATCCACACAAATAAAATGAGATAAAGCAGTTACCAAGGTGAGGTTTTCTTGTCCATTTCCTTTAGCACTTTTCCTCCTGTTTCTGAAGCCCTTGCTTTGGATGACAGAACTTTCTTTACACAGGGACTCAGCAGCAGGGGCCTCCGTGGATGTTTTAGGAAAGTGATGACTCTTTAAAACTAAATCATGTCATTAGGTAAAAAAAATATATATTTTACACTGAGTATGACTCATGATATATTAATGAAATAGATTGTTTTAGACTCTGTGCACTTAGTGCATATACAGCTAAAATATGTTTATCCAAAAATAAAATTTGTTGAATTACTAGTCTGATTATTCTTTCTGAGCACTCTTCAAGTAATAATTAAGATCTTGATCCTCCAAACTAATTTTCTCAACCAATTTTGGTTATATAGATATTCTACCAAAATCTAATTCTAGTTATTTTAGAATGGGATACCTTATAAATAATCATGATATGTCAAAAACTTATTTAAAAAAAACCTGGGGACATAAATTCCCAACACTTACACTTCACTCCAGTGTCAAGCTCAAAAGCATGGATAGTTTCCAACAGTCCTTCAATGAGTTGCTTAAATCTGGAATTTTCTTTCAGACTTCTGAAATAACATCAGCACTTCAGTTATTTTAAGACAAAAGAACAGACAAAGTTATTTTAAGACAAAAGAACAGGCTAACTATAAATATTTCTAGAATTTTGGCTGAACCAGAAAAGGGGTAAAACTTCAAAGTGGGAGATGAGACAAGAAGAAATTGTTGCCATGGAATAACAAAGAATCATTAGTACAGGAATTGAAATTATCACAAATGTGAGCAGAGCATTTTCTCATACAGGTTTAGTAGAGAGAAATCAGTTGCCAGGATTAAACACCAATCTAGCACAGACACTTGTTGAGAAGTGTGTTCACCTGGAAAAAGCTCACATTGATGTAAGATACTAAATTTACTTCTTTAAGAATAGGCAGCTTACTAAAAAAAACCTTTTCTGCTGTATTTCAGAAGAAAAATAAATATCAAATAAAAATATCTTATGGTAATAATTAAATAAATAAATAAATATCTTATGCTAATATATTTTAAGACTATTGTTGATCTCAGAGCTCAACACCTCATCCTCCAGCCCCTCACAAAGATGATTTCCTCACCTCTTGGTAACTTCAGTCTTACACAGAGGACACTCCACCACACCTTTCTTCTTTTTGTTGATAAGTTTGAACATGCAGAATCTAGAAAGGAAGAACACTTGTGATGGTAACAAGAGAAGGATATTTTCCCTAAAAGTGACTGTACACATTCACCACTCAGTGAATCGAGGATGCATTCTTGTTCTGGGGTTACAGTGAGTTAATTAATCCCATTTGATACATTTTAAATTTGCATTTCTCTCTTCTGCAGAACTGACTTTTCCCCCCCTCAAGTAGCTACAGATGAAGGTACCAAAACAAAGCATACATACATGATTAGCACTGAAGAAACAGAACTAAAACTGGTATAAATGGAATTAAAAATTAAAAACCCCAAACCATTATATGTGGAAATTGAAAACTGCATTGCACTTGCAAGTTTTCAAACCTACCTGCAGAATATGTGATCACATTTTGTTGAAACAGGCTCTTGCACCACATCCAGGCTACACAGAGGGAAACAAAAACAAGAGCACAGAGGTTATAGACTTCAACCAGAACCTTTGCTATTTCAGTATCTGTTTGCATTAAAGAAATGCAAGATATTAAATGCAACATTAAAGAACTAAAGACCTCATTCACCTTTCAGAGACAAGGGACAAAAACCCACCCAGTTTTACAAACAATCCTCTAATCCAATCAGATGTATTTTCCCCCTCACTGAATAAAGGACTGACACATTCAGGTTTCAATAGAAAAGCAAAATATAGAACATAAGAACAAAAAGTAAGTTTTTTCTTGCATTTTCTCATTTGAGCCTTAGAAAACATCAATATGTTTAGTTCTAAGTACAAATTTATTTACTTTCTGGTAAGCCATAGAACTGACAAAGCATTTTCAAAGAAATGAGAATAAAAAACCACACCTCCAAAAAATTAACTATACAGATATTATTCTTTGACATACCATATTGGGCACTCCAAGTTCTTCTGCATCGCTGACAGCACATTTTGTACTTGTCCAATAGTAATCACTGAGAAGTCCATCCTTCACATCCAAAAATAGTCTACAGGAAAAAAAAACCAAAACACATTATCAGCTTTGTTTCTGCAAAAAATTCTGTTGCCTCCCACAGCTATGTTGTCTCTCCCACGGCTCTGTTCTATCTGCAGAATGGCATCAAATTGTTTTTACTTAACGTTTTACAGGACAGAGGGGTTCTTACTCTGAACGTTTGCAGCTAAAACCCCTCGAGTTTTGTACACAAAGGAGCGCCCAGAAAAGGTTTATTCAGGTGAAATTCATAAAAAAGCACAAAGCAGCGAGAGCGAGGGGATTGCTGGCAGGGAAAGCAGCAGAGCCGAGGGCAGACAGGTCATGCCAAGGAGCCAGAGCGGACCCACCCGAGCCTGAGAGCCCACAGCGAGCGCCGAAAACAAAGAGAAGCCGCTGGGGACCGGCCCTGCAGGGAAGCGTACCGGGCACGGGCGGAAGGAGAGCGGGCAGGACCGGGGCGGTCAGAGCCAGGCCGGTACCGGTACCGGTGCGATCAGTGCCAGGTCGGTGCAGGTGCCGGTGCCAGGGCGGTCAGGGCAGGGCTGGAGCGCTCAGTGCCAGGGCAGCACCGGTGTCGGTGCGGTCCGAGCCAGGCCGGTGCCGGTGCCAGGGCGGTCAGGGCAGGGCTGGCGCGGTCAGTGCCAGAGCAGCACCGGTGTCGGTGCGATTAGGTCAGGGCCAGGCCATGGCGGTGCCGCTCCCGTCTCCCCTCAGCGCTCCCCGCGCACGCCGCGTTTCGCGCCCTTCCCGCCCCGCCGCGCGCAGCCAATCCGGAGCAGCGGGGTCGGCGCACGCCCCTACAGCGCCCCCTGACGGGCTCCTTTCCCTCGGCGGGGCGGGGCCGCGCTGGCCTGCTTGGCTCTGATTGGTTCTGGTTGCCTCTGGTTGGTAGCTGATTGGCCGCCGCCGCCGCTACGTGATGCCGGAGTGCACAAGCGCCGCCGCGGCGCAGTTGCCGGATGTGCGTGGCCGCGGTGCGCGCGCGCGCGCCCGGCTGTGTTTATTGTTGTTGTTCCGCGACACCTCTGACTCCGCCCCCTGACCAATCACAGCGGAGGGATGGATGAGTGACAGGCGGCTCCGCCAATAACCGCACGGAGCGGGCGCGGGGCGGGCCGCCCTCGGGCCGCCATGTTGTGCCTGTCGGGAGGGCTGGCGCCGCCGGCCCCGGCTCCGCGGGAGCGCGCCATGGAGCCGCGGGTCACCCTGCGCGTCACCTGCCGCGGCGACACCCGCTCCTTCCTCGTGTCCGACCCGGCGCACACGACGTGGGCTGATGTGGAGGCCATGGTGAGCGGGAGGCGAGGCGGGGCGGGGGGGCCGCAGCCGCCGGGAGCCGGCCCGGTGAGGCGCTGACCGGGCCAGCGAAACTTTGAGGGCCCAGCGTCTCTGACCGCGCTTTCCGAAGCAGTGCCTTCCATTTGACGGGCTGTTAGAGCTGCCGGTTCGTAGGGCTGCGGTCTTGATTGTTATTTTTGCCTAAATAGTGTTATTCACTCCTGCTGTGTGCTTAGATTGACGTGAACGGCCTGGTTTGGAAAAGATTCTCAAGGGCTCTTTTTTTCTGTATGAGCAGCTGGTGTTAGCTCTGCTCTTTGCCCTTTTCCACAGGTTTTGCTCTGTATCCTTCTGCAAAGTACATTCTGTATTTCCTGTACTTTTTGAAGTGCTTATCGTGAAGTAACACCCGTCTGTGCTTTTCTGAAGATTTGTCTGTGCCCTTTGGGATACTGAGTCACAAACAGATTTTAGTTTGGTCCCTTGGTTCCCAGAGCTTTGTGTGAGGTAGTTTGGGTAGAACCGGCTCTGACTGGGCCGTGCCTGTGTGGGCAGGTCTGTGTATCCTGCTTTGGTAGAGCTCAGAGTTTGTTTGGGTGCTTGTTTTCAGGGTTTAGTGACAATTCCTGTATTGGCTTAGTGTGAAATTGTGTTGTAAGTATTCCCGTAACTATGATGAAACTAACATTATTATTACTATTATTATTGTTGTTGTTATTAATTAATTTTGTAGCAGCTGTGTTGTAGTTGAGACTGAGACCACACACTCCATTTTCAGAAGGCTTCAAACTGTTTTTATTATAGCCTGCATGCTTTTTATACATTCTTTCAAAGATCATAAGTTTACACTTTACTTATTGGTCACAAAAAACAAAGTGTTTCTTGAAATAGACAGTTTAGGTTTCTTTTATTTATCCTTCTTTATTTCTTGGTTTCTATGTCAATGACCTTGGTAGGAAATTCTTCCAAAGGTAATTATGGATCCTCTTATCAAACTCCTCTCTGGCTCACAGAAATTGCAGTAAAACCTCTTCCACACAACTGGTCTCATTTTTCTTAACTTGCTTTCAAAGATACACCTGAAGAGATCTTGTTGCTGTGTTATTTTCTGTTTTTCATCTGTTTTTCTGGCCTGTATATTCCAGTACATGTGCAGGACTGGTTTTGTTTTATGAATTGCTCAGGTTCAAGGTTTGAACTGCATCACCTTCCCTTGCTGTATTTCAGTCCTCTGGAAGAGGCACTGAAAGGTTCAGCCTTAAAATACTTAGTGCAAGTAGAGCTGCAGGAATGTCTGAGCTGGTCAGAGCCCTGCTTGCATCAAAGCTGGAAGCAGATTACAGTGTAAGCACTGTGCTGCCCTTAATCTCAGGTATTCTGAGAACCAGGGTGTGTTTGTTCAAGGTGTGGTGTTCCATTACAGTGTTTCCCTGAGGTACAGCCAGGGGTTGTCTCTGTTGTGTGAATTATTGTTTCAAGGGAATTAAACTTGTGTTTTTGTTGTATTTTGGTATTTTATTCCATGTGGTTGATGTTTATAAGGGATAAATTGATAAACTTGTGAGCTCTTGTTCTGCCCTGAGTTTAGGGGAACAATCTGTGGTTCCAGACCATGGACGTTCAGAGCGCAGCTTCTTCCTGGCACAACGAGCTGGTTCTGTCTCTGCGCTCACAGAATCTGGGATGTGCTGCTGGAAGAGCCTGCCTGGAGCAGAATGTGTCCGTGTGTCCCTGTGCTCCAGTGGGGCTGTGTCCGTGTGTCCCTCTGTCCATGTGTCCCTGTGCCCCCGTGGGGCTGTGTCCGTGTGTCCCTCTGTCCATGTGTCCCTGTGCTCCAGTGGGGCTGTGTCCATGTGTCTGTGTGTCCCTGTGCTCCGGTGGGACTGTGTCCGTGTGTCCCAGTGGGGCTGTGTCCGTGTGTCCCTCTGTCCATGTGTCCCTGTGCCCCAGTGGGGCTGTGTCCGTGTGTCCCAGTGGGGATGTGTCTGTGTGTCCCTGTGCCCCAGTGGGGCTGTGTCCGTGTGTCCCTCTGTCCGTGTGTCCCTGTGCCCCAGTGGGGCCGTGTCCATATGTCTGTGTGTCCCTGTGCTCCGGTGGGGCTGTGTCCATGTGTCCCTGTGTCTGTGTGTCCATGTGTCCCTGTGTCTGTGTGTCCCAGTGGGGCTGTGTCCGTGTGTCCATGTGTCCCTGTGTCTGTGTGTCCCAGTGGGGCTGTGTCCGTGTGTCCCCGTGTCCCAGTGGGGCTGTGGCACTCCCCAGGCAGCCCCTCTTGCCTGAGGCTGTTGCTCTGTTAGGTCTGGCCTAGCAGGACGTGTGTCAGTAGTTTCAGAGAGTTTCTGTAGGGAAAATGCAGCTGTTGTCGGAACCTGGTACAAAAATAAAGTGCTATTCCTATTCCCATATCTTTGCCTGAGAGCCCTTTAATTTAAAAATTACAATAATTCAGAAGGAGGAGGTTTACATTTTTCATTTCAGGTGTCTCCCTTCCTAAGCAGACACCTGTCTGTTCAAAGCAAGGCAGAAAAATGCAGTTTTTGTAGGAACCTTGTACAAAAATGAACTGTTATTTTATTCCCATATCTTTGCCTGAGAGCCCTTTAATTTAAAAATTACAATAATTCAGAAGGAGGAGGTTTACATTTTCCATTTCAGGTGTGTGCCTTCCTCAGCAGACACCTGTCTGTTCAAAGCAAGGCAGAAAAATGCAGTTTTTGTAGGAATCTGGTACAGTAATGTACAGGAGCCTCAAAGGCTCAGCATATGGAAACAACTGCTTTCATTTTATGGTTGATTTGGTGCTGCTCATTCTGCCTTGCTAATGTAAAATGCAAAATAACTGCTCAGCTTTATTCTCTGAATTTTCATAGGCTGAGAAAAGGCTGATCACCTTTGTGAGCTGTCTCCCAGGGCTTTTCTAAAAAGAGTTTAGGGATTGTTTTTGTCTTCATGTTTTGCAGTGTTTACCATGACTGAGTTTGTTAACCCTGAGCTTGTCCTCTTAGAATGGGGAGGTTTTTGTTATTTATTTTGGAGTAAACATTAACCTGGCAAGGTGCAAGAGGAAAAAGATGTGTTTATTATTTTCATTAGGGAAAGTCAGTAAAGCTTGGAGGGAAGGCACTGGGAAGAGTTCAGCTCCAGAGGAATGGATTTGGTAAAACGATGTTTGCTTCTGAGGAACTGAAGGGAGGGATGGAAGGGTTTTAATGTTATTCCCAATTAATAATCATTGTTAACTGAGGTCCTGCCTCACTGTGGTTTTGTGTTCTATTTTTTTTTATTACAGGTTAAAGTTTCATTTGACCTGGACAACATTCAGATCAAGTACATTGATGAGGATAATGATGAGGTAAAATCCCTGCCACTCCTCCCTCCCAATAAGTCAGCTGAAAAGTGGCTGCTGGCAGAAATGACTTTGTGCCTCCTGATGGTTGGTAATGGGTCCTTCAGGAGAGTTTTTTATGCAAATTGGGGTGGGGAAATGTTTGTCCTTTAAATAAGAAAATAGCTGATAGATTTGTGGTTTTACTCTTAATGCAACATACATACTTTAAAATACTTTTTTAAAAGCTGCTGCCTTTCTTTTTCCCACCCTGTTGAAACACCCAGTGGTTCTCTGTGCTCTGTGGGAGGAATGTTTCCATTGAGGAACTTATTTATTTAAAAATTGTTTTGTAAGGTAGTTGTGGTGGTGTTTGTAGGGGTGCCAGTATGAGGGAAGAGATGAGAATCTTGACTCCATGTTTCAGAAGGCTGATTTATTAATTTATGATATAATATATATTAAAATGATATATTAAAACTATACTAAAAAAACAGAAGAAAGGATTTCATTAGAAGGCTAGAAAGGAAAGGAATGATAATAAAGTCTTGTGACTGCTCACAGCCTTGACACAGGTGGCTGTCATTGGTCACCAAGTAAAAACAATTTCACATGATAGGTAAACAATTCTCCAAATCACATTCCAAAGCAGCAAAACTTCCCAGTTCTCAGGAGAAAAGATCCTAACAAAAGGATTTTTCAGAAAATATGTCTGTGACAGGTTGTTGTAACTATTTGTGTTTGCAGCTGTGGTAAAGCTCTGTCTTTTCACTCCAGACTCCTTCCTCTGGACCATGTAGGTCCCCTGTCATTACCCAGGTTTGCCTCAGTGATCTGGTGTACTCAAATCCTCTGCCTGCTTTATGCAATTGCTGTAATCTCCAAGCAGATTACTGCCTCAGAAAACAAATTGGTTACTTCTAGTTGTCCTTGTTGAGTAACTTCCTGCTTGGCACAGTCTCACCCTCTCATATTATTTTTGTTTATCTGGAGATTCAGAGGGGAATGTAACTCTCACACAGAATGACCTTTTGCAAACACAGTGTTCCTCTGCTTGCATTATAGCTCTGCTAGATGAGATGAGGGTTCTTGTTCTTGTTATTTTTCCCTAAGGGGAAATGTCAAGAAGCTTCTAACAGCCTTTCAGAGAATGATTCTCCCCTTATTGTTCAGCTTGTATAATATATAAATATATAGATGAATCTATGAAAGCTTTTTTTGGAAATACTGAGCAAACGTTGTTCAGAATTCTGTGATGCTGTGAGGATTAAATAGCTTCTTGTGTTAGTGACTTCTATGTGCAGCATTGATAATTAATTTTCTGGAGAAGAATGGGTTTATGAAACACTTAATTGATCTTTTGAAACACTTAACTGGGCATTTAAAGTTGTGCAGTGAGCCCAGGGGTACAGGCAGTGCCTTTGGAGGAGAGCAGCTTGTTGTGGCTGCCAGAGCTGCCTCCTGTGCCAGTCCAGTAACAAACATGGGCTGCTCCAGGGCACCACAGCTTTGGGTAATGATTAAACATGGCAATGACAAACAGCTAAAGGACTGCTGCTGTAGAAACTGGGAATAAAAGTATGCTTGTTCTGAAGGGTGGTAATTTTGAGAGAACTGCTAAAATGTGCCTCACTGTTCCTTCTCTTTGCAGGTCTCTGTGAACAGCAAAGGTGAGCTGCTGCTTTGCTGAGGTGAAATCAAGAGAAGAGACCCCAACTGTTGCTTGTGTGTTTTGAAGATGCACTTAAGAATGATTGCTTTTGGATTTTTTTATTTTATATATAATTTAGCATCAAATTCTTCCCAAAGGAAAGAATTCTTGATCCACAGGAACAAATTGAAAATTACTAAATGAGTGGAATGTTGTGGTTCTTCACTGTGAAATTGTGTGCTTGTTGCTGTATTTACAATTTCTTGCACTAATTTAATTTGGCTTTTAATTTAAGAGAATTTACAGAAGGTAGGGGAGGCCCCTTGTCCTCTAAAGGTTTCTAAATAGTGTGTGATAAACTTACATCTGTTGTGTGAGATAGGGGCCATTCACACTTCTTTCTATTTTTCTTTAGAGGAATATGAAGAAGCTCTGAAGGTAAATGTACTCTTTGACTTTTTTCTATATATTCATCCTTCTCTAATTAAAACTGGTGTAGCTGAGGAAAAAAAATGGCATTACCTGGCCCAGGAAATCAGAATAGTTTTTCAAAGCTGTTTTCTAGCTTTGAACAGTAGCTTGAATGTCTTATTACTTTTTTTTTTCTGTCCTAATTAGTCTTTGTTTTTATAAGTTAGTTGAATAGGAGTTGAGATTCAGGACCCTGAGCAGCAGTGGGTTGGTTAAGGGATTGACTTTCTCAAACCCTTCAAAAGTAATCCCATATTTGGAAATATTGGGCTTTGGTGGAACCCTTCAAAAATCTTACCACATAGATTCTGCAGAGTATATCATTAAAACTTGTTAGAGGCAATGCTTAGCTACTTTATAAGCAGTTGGACTAAACAAGAATTGCATTTGTTTACATTTCTGTTTTACATTATTAAGTCTTTCACAACTTTTTACTCATGGTTTGAATTTCAAATCTGATAATTTCAAAATAAATTCCTGGACAGAATCTGTTGCTTACTGACTCCTGGGAACACTTTATTATAGGCTGAAAAATTCCAGCAGGATATTTGCATGATTATCTTTTGACTTCTAATAAACTTTTTAATAAGTATATTAATAACCTTTCAGAAGTAGAATATCAGCTGACTCTACCTTGGCATCTCTCTGTTTTTCTTTTTGTCTGTTAGTCTTTCCCCACCCTTTTGCCAAACTCTCCAATGTAGTGCAATACTGTATTTTTACAGATTCCCTATGCTGATTTTAAGTGGAAAACATGGTGTATGTGTGTTGTGTTTATTTAGATTGCAGTAAAACAAGGAAATCAGCTTCAGATGAATGCCTATGAAAAGAACTCTTCTCATGCTTTGCAACTCCATGAAAAAAATGTGGCAGAAAAGCTGGTGCTCCTTAAAGATGAGAAGAAGCCACTTTTGCATCATTCCATGCTAGCTCAGGGATTAGAGGAAGAATTTAAAAAAGACAAGGAGCTGACCATGCAGGTGAGAATCTGAGCTGCATTCAAACAAAGAATTAATAAATATAATTCACTTTATAGACTGATTGTCCTCTTTAGCCATATATAAAAACTGAGTTCAGAAGTTGGTCTCTGTTTTCAGTTCCCTGCACCTGTTGAAGCTCACCAAATAGTTTGAATAACTTCAAGAGGATAATTTGATGCTGTCTTTAGAAATGCCATTCTAATGCCATGTTGGCCATTGTTAAATATTCTGATAAACAGAGCAGTTCCTCTCCTGAAGCCCTCATTGCCATCTGGTAACTTCTGCCTGACTTGATTTCTTTGGTGTGTAATTACACTCAAATGCTAATGGGGCAGAAATGTTTCAGGAAAATGTCAGTGGTGGCTACTTAAATATTTTTCTATAAAGACACTTAAAAGCTATTTCAGCAGTTAACTTGCTGTGTTGGGGTTTTTTTTAACTTTGCATATTTTTTTGTTTGATTTGCTTTTTTTTTCCCCAGCAAAAGTTGAATCAGACCAGACCAGAAAGCACAAATGAAAATCCTCCAGAATGGTTTACTAGCTACTTGGAAACAGTAAGTGTATTGTCTTGCAAGTTTTTATATACTTAAATACTTAAATTTTGTTGTTGTTGGAAGTGATCTTTGTGATATCTCTAGACATCTGAATGCTCCTGCCATCAGCACTTGTGACCAGGATCTTAATGAGAACTAGATGTTTAACTATGTCTGCAAGGAATACCTTTAAAAACCCCAAAACCAAAAACTTGATCCATATCACTTGTGAAAAGTGGAATGTTTAGTTTATGCATTTGATTCAGTTTGAGTGTGGTTTGAAGTAGCTCCCATAACAAACAGAATCCTTGTGGCACATGGGAATTCCAGACCTCTCATTGTGGGAGAGCATGGGGAGTGTTGCTCTTGTAGGCTCTTGATTGCCCAGTTTTGGAGATGAATTTCCTTCCCTTCATGCAAGCTTATGGAAGAAAAACAATATTGTAAGCACAAATATGTGAATTTTCATTTGCCTTCTTAAAAGCTCTGGGTTGGTATTTTCTAAAATAAAAGTTCTCTCGGAGGAACCTGGTATTTGTTGATATATTTTATATATGATATATATTATATATATCATATATATGATATTATGATAATATTATATTGTGTGACCTATATAATATGATATAATGATATGATCATATATATGTTATATGTGTTATATATTAAAATAATTTGAGGAAGAGTGTGCTGGGGGTAGGGGAAATTATTCTGAAGTAGTCAATGGCTACTGACAGATTGGGAGACTTGGGACCATGTAACTCAGCATTTCATACTGAATAGGTGGCTCCCATTCACCACTGCTTTAATTTCTTTCCAGTTCAGAGAACAGGTAGTTAAGGAGACTGTGGAGAGGCTGGAGCAGAAGCTGTATGAGAAGCTTGTCCATTGCAGTCAGCCTGCAGAATTTTGTGAGAGCTCATTCCCAGCAGCAGCTGCACCTCCAGAGAGCCCCGTGGGGAGCAGCAGCAGCAGCAGGCAGTGTGACTGGCTCATGTCCTGCTGCGGCTGCCAGGCTCGCATCGTCGGGGTGCGCTACCAGTGCAGGTACAGGGGCTGGGAGGGAGGGAGAGAGAAACTCTCTGGGGGTTGGATACTGCTAGGTTCATCATCTGCAGCCTGCTGGACATTGCAGTGCGGGTACAGGGGCTGGGAGGGTGGCACAGCCCGAGAGGGAGAGAGAGAGAAACTCTCTTGGGGTCAGATACTGCTGGGTTCCCGTTCTGCAGCCTGCTGGATGTTTCAGTGCAGGTACAGGGAGCTGGGAGTGTGGGGAACCTGCCAGGTACAGCCTGTGAGTGAAACTCTCTGGGGGTTAGATACTGCTGGGTTCCCAGTCTGCAGCCTGCTGGACGTTTCAGTGCAGGTACAGGGGCTGGGAGGGTGGCACAGCCTGGGAGGGAGAGAGAGAGAAACTCTCTG
Organism: Arremon aurantiirostris; assembly: GCA_035583995.1. Lineage (NCBI taxonomy): Eukaryota > Metazoa > Chordata > Aves > Passeriformes > Passerellidae > Arremon > Arremon aurantiirostris. The sequence continues at coordinate 2,904,408 of JAXCLO010000113.1, forward strand.
GGGGTTAGATACTGCTAGGTTCATAATCTGCAGCCTGCTGGACATGGCAGTGAGCTGGGAGTATGGGGAGCCTGCCAGGCACGGCTTGTGAGTGAAACTGTCTTGGGGTTAGATACTCCTAGGTTCCCAGTCTGCAGCCTGCTGGACATTTCTGTGCTGGGAGTGTGGGGAACCTGCCAGGCACAGCCTGAGAGTGAGAGTGAGAAAGCAACTCTCTTGGGGTTAGATACCTCTAGGTTCCTAATCTGCACCCTGCTGGATATTTCAGTGCAGGTAGAGTGTGCTGGGAGCTGGAAGGGTGGGAACTTGACATGCTGACATACACAGCTTGTGAGTAAGAGAGAAACTGTCTTGGGGTTAGATACTTCTAGGTTCCCAGTCTGCAGCCTGCTGGACATTTCAGTGCTGGGAGTGTGGGGAATCTGCCAGGCACAGCCTGCGAGTGAGAAACTCTCTTGGGGTTAAATACTTCTAGGTTCCAAATCTGCAGCCTGCTGAGCATTTCATTGCAGGTACAGGGGGCTGGGAGGGTGGGAACCAGCCTGGGAGTGAGAGAAACTCTCTTGGGGTTAGATACTGCTGGGTTCCCAGTCTGCAGCCTGCTGGACATTGCAGTGCTGGGATCTGGGAGTATGGGGAACCTGCCAGGCATGGTTTGTGAGTGAGAGAGAAACTCTTGGGGTTAGATACTTCTAAGTTCCTAATTTGCAGCCTGCTGGACGTTTCAGAATGTCTTCTATGTCTCACCAACATCTGATGTTCTCTCCTGTGGTCACTAGATTATATCTGCATAAAAGCAAGATTAATACTATTTTGAGAAAAGGTGATTGTTAAAGTGAGAGAACTTTATAATGCTGTGTTCTCAATGAACACAGTTCAGAGAACTTTACAGCTGTGTTCTCAGTCACTCTTTACCTTATCTGCAGTAATAAGATGCAGTAATTGTAACAGAAAATGTTTTGTTTTATTAACTAAACAAAAAACCAGGACTTAGAACCACTAGTCTGTAACTGTTTGTTTGGCTCTGAGTCAGTGAGACTAAGGCAGGTCATACTTTTTCTTAATGACTCCACTCTTGTCTGTCTAATAATATGAAATAGATTTTGATAAATGTCTGAAGTAAGGTGTTGAAAGTGAGAGTTTTATTTGAATGAGGCAACTGCTGTAAAGATCAGCATTTTGGGACCAGGCAGAAGCAGTAGATGAAATGCCAGCAGGAGTTTTTCTTTGAATTTTTTTTCCCTTGCTGGCAGGAGATGACAGTCTGGTTTTTATCAGCCCTGTTCCTGGAGGAGCAATCTGCTTTGCATCCCTGAATGATTGTTGACTTACCCACTGTATTTTCATAAGTATGGTGCTGTTTCTGGCATTGGGTTTTGATAAAATGTTCTGCCCTTTGTAGCAAAAATTTTAATCACTTGTGCTAAAGGAAGCACCACATTTTTTCAATGTGTGTTCAGAGAAGTGGGAACTGTGTTGCAGTTGTGCCAAGAAGAGAGATAATCATTTCGGTATCATGGCTCCAAATACTGATCTGTAAGTGAGACATCCAGCTGCTCACTTGGGAACTGCTTACAGTGAAAGCTTCTCTGCAGGAATTCTTTGCCTCTTGATAATTTTATCTTTTCTGCTTTGCAGCCTTTGTCCAACCTACAATATCTGTGAGGAGTGTGAGGCAGGAACGTATGCACATGATCCAAACCACGTCTTGTTAAAGCTGCGCAGACCCATCCCCTGCGTGGCTGACAATTACAGCCTGGCAGAGCTCTCCCCACGCCTGCCTGCCACTCTGGAGCAAGTCAGGTAAGTGCTGGCACCTGGCAATGCCTGGCAAGGCTGTTCTGATTGCAAGGAAACACCTGTGGTGGAATTGAGGTTCAACTTTTATTTTAGAGATAACAAGAAATGGAAATGATCGTCAAATTTTCTTAACGGACATAAGTCATAAATCTTACAGTGTTTTCAACAACAAAGTAGAAAATACAGACTTATTGGGTTGTAAACTTTGAGAGCTTGCTTTTTCTTTGAGCATCTTGTGCCTGCCTTTTTTTGTACTTTCAGAAACAACTCAAAGTAGTTCCACAAGCAGCTGTGAAGATGTTCTTTTAAAATCATTTGGTATCCAGTCTAGAAGCATGGGATATTTCCTGATGTTTCCTTGAGACTGAGACTGTGTTGGGTAAAGATAAATTCTAATCAATTTAATGTAATAAGGTGTGTTAATTGCTTTGCAGGCTCCAGAAACAGATGGACAAAAGATTTCTGAAGGCAGAGAAGCAAAGATTGCGAGCAGAGAAGAAGCAGCGAAAAGCAGAGGTCCGAGAGCTCAAAAAGCAGCTAAAATTGCACAGGAAAATTCATCTGTGGAACTCTATCCATGTGTTGGAAACAAATGGCTCACCTGCTCTGAAATCTGAGAGTGTCCAGCCTAATACCTTCCTGTAAGGCTTGTTGTTAACTGAGCATCTGGTAGTTGTGCTGTCTGACCTTTTGTTATGAGACCAAGTTAAAGTAACTGGAGGAAGGTTATGGAATTGCTCATTTGAAGGGTGATTTGTCATTTGACTGGGTGAGAATTTTGTCCAAATGCCATTTGTAGAGTCCAAATGCAAGGTAGAATGTTTTTAATTGAGAGGAAAGTAGGAGAAAGGAAAAAAAATAGTGGCTGATGGTTATTACTAGAAACGTAGTGATTTATGTAGATTTAGGAAGGGGAGTGCCTAGGATTATACATACACATGTATGCTCATACAGAATAACATTTACTGCCAGTTTTTAAAAAGTCTGTATCCTCCTGCTTTAAGTGTGTCTGCATAAAGTCAAGTACATTCTGTATATTTATATTCACTGCTGTTTCTTTTTTTTTAATGTGCTCTTAAGCTGAGGTTCATTAGACTGCAGCCTTTGCAGGCAACTGCTCTGCATTTCCCACTCTCTTTGGGTTTATGACTGTGCAGACTTGTACAGTTTGTTTCTTTAATTCATCCCTTCCATTTAGGGCATTTAAAATCCAAATTAACATCAATCAGCAGCTGAACTTCACTTTTGGTGTATTTTTTTTTTTTGTTTGTTTCTTCTCCAATCCCAGGAGTCCTAATCAACCCTTCCAAGCCATTGTCCCAACACTTAGTGCAGTGTTTGTGGATGAGAATTTGCCTGATGGCACTCACTTGAAACCAGGAACAAAATTTATCAAACACTGGCGAATGAAAAATACTGGCAATGTGGAGTGGAGCTCAGACACCAAGGTATCTTGCCTTTGCTCTTCCTTCTACACACTAAAATCATCCTGGGAGATAACATTTGTAGGTGAATTCTCTGTTAGGACTTGTTTAAGATTTCCTTTGGCCTGTTGAATTCAGCTGGGAATTTTGTGGCCATAAGCTGTGTAGGTGCTCTTTACAGAAGTGTAGGCTGTGGGAAGGGACAGATTCAGAGCACCATCACTGAACGTGTTTCCCATTAATAGTATGTCCCCCATGTTATAATGGTGCAGTTTGACCCTGTTTACAACTGTCTGTTGCTTTTCTGACCTCCAGAACCCTTTGCTCTGTGAGTGGCTGCCTTTGTGTTAAAAAGATGGGGGTATCTTTGTATTGATAGTGATTAATGTGGGGATGTGTACTAGTACCTTCCTTTCCATGCCTGGCACCTACAAGGCCTTTCAGCCTCTGCTTCCTACTGCCCACACTTTGCAGAGAAGCTTGAGGAGTTAACTTTTGGCTTTTTTCTGTTGTATTTTTCAGTTGAAACTTATGTGGGGTAATCTGACCTTGGCATCTGCTGAGAAAAAAGATGTGATAGTGCCATCCCTTCCTTCTGGACAAGTAGGAACTGTTTCAGTTGAGTTTGTAGCTCCCAACATAGAAGGAACTTACACTTCTCACTGGAGACTGTCACACAGAGGGGAACAGTTTGGCCCAAGGATCTGGTGCAGTATTGTGGTGGATCCCTCTCCAGCTGCTGACTATGTGGAAGGTGATTGGAAGGATTCTGACTCCTGTGAGAAGAGTAAAGCTTCCAGAACCAAGCAGGCAAGTCACTCACCTGCTGTTTGGGGCAGCTCAGGATTGCCTTGGAGAAGGAACATTGTGTATTATTTGGCATAATATTCCTAACTAGCTATTCAAGGGAGTTCTTTTAGCTGTTTGCTTTTAAATTTTATTTTAATAGGAAAAAATGCAACATATATTGCATTTATAAGTTCTAAAGTAGTTGTTCTTTGTGACAGGCAAGACATCAGCTATCAGTCTGTTGCAGCTATTTGTCTGCTTCTTTGATTGAACTGAAACACTGCAGCATTTCTCTTTGTTAGGTCTTGTCCTTTTAGCTCTGTAATGAATTGATTTAAATTTCTTTCAAATTACTTCTGTGTTTACACAAAACTCAAGCTTTAGATTTGATGTGATGTTTTATTTACTATGGCTAAGGAGCTTCTGTTTTTTTTTTTTTTTTATTTTATTGCAGGATGCTTCCTTAGAGACAGAAGCAGGTGCTCAGCTGATAGGTGAAATTGCAGAGCAGACTGAAATATCTCTGCCAACTGTTCCTTTAAAGATCAAAAATCTGCCAAGTGAGAGAGAATTTTATATCCCATCTGTCGATCTCCTCACTGCACAGGTAAAGTGCTAAAATTCAGGTAGATATAAAGCAAACCACCTTGGGTTTTATGTCTGGGTAGGTAGACATCTGTAAAATTAAAACTTCTGAGCCCTAAAAATGGCCTCTCTATTTTCAGAAAGAGTATATTGCATTTTATATAGCAGAGCTGTTTTCTCAAACTGGTGATAGGCAGTGTCATTATGTGGAAGGAATGTGTAGGACAGATTAAGAGTCTCAAAAAAGAGAATCAGCATTGAGTCTTTCTCTGGCCCTAACAAGGGAATTCTGAGCTTTGTCCCTTGCTGCCCTAATTTGTGCACCATATTCAGTGATGTAAATATATATTGTAGGAAAACTGCCCCCTGAGATTGTGTTGAGGAACAAAGTGTTATTTGTCCATCAGTGGGATCTGTGCTGCCAAGTACAGAAATGATTCACTTTCAGGCTTTGCTCATGGAAACTCTGTGTGTTTTTCCTGTAGGATTTGCTGTCCTTTGAGCTGCTGGACATTAATATTGTGCAGGAATTGGAGCGGGTGCCACACAATACTCCTGTTGGTAAGGCTCCTGTGCTCTGGGTGCTCTCTTGAGCACAGACAGCTATCCTTTGTGTAGAGCTTGGCTTCTTTTCACCTTCATATCCCCAAGAACATAACATTCCACATGTTGAGGAATGCTGCCATTTTCTTTGCACAGCCAGTGGCAGAGTAATGCAAAGCTAGTTGTTTATTCCACCAGATTATCTTTCAAAATAACTAACTAAGTTTCTTCAGTCTTGAAAGAATGTCCCTTAAAAAGAATAACTTTAAAAAAATGTTACCTCATGGAGGCTCCTGCTCCTTTAGTGCCAATTTTCTTTGCTCCCTGTGTTTTCCAGACATGACTCCATGCATGTCCCCTTTGCCACGTGACAGCCCCTTGCTGGAGAAACCTGGCTTAGGGCAGATAGAGGAGGAGAACGAGGGGAGTGGATTTAAACTAGTGCCTGGTAAGCAGCAGTCTTGAGGATGTTGTCACTTCTCTGTAGTCAGCAAACCTGATGTCTAAAAGGAATTCTAATTACTGTCTTCCTCTTCTTTGGAAAAAAAAATAAAATTGCAGGTTGTTTGGCTCATCAGCCTGGAGTCTGACACTACATTAGTGATTATAGAGGTTGGAGAAAAATATATATAGATTGGAAATAGAACTCATAGAATCACAGAATGGTTTGGAAGCTTTGGGTTGGAAGGAACCTTTAGAGATTATTCAGTTCCACCCCCCCCTGCCATGAGCTGGGACAGCTTCCCCTGTCCCAGGCTGGTCCAAGCCTCCCCCAGCCTGGCCTTGGACACTTCCAGGGATCCAGGGGCAGCCACAGCTTCTCTGGGCACCCTGTGCCAGGGCCTCACAACCCTCAAAAGGAAGAATTTCTGCCTAACATCTAATCTAAATATACCCTCCTCCATGTTAAAGTCATTCCCTGCTGTCCTATTACTGCATGCCCTTGTATAAAATCCTTTCAAATGCTTCTTTTGATTTGTCTGACCCCTGGAATTGTTGGGAGAATTAACAATCTACCCTTTATAGACTAGGTTATACTCCAAACACTCCAAGTGTTTTCCCCATACTTCTCAATCACTTTTGTGTTCAACTTGAGCTGAATTCAAAAATCCTTCAATTTTTAGAAATAGCACACAGAATCAATATTAGCTGTGGCTAGTCTAAAAAATTCTTCTTATAGTTACATTTCTTTTTTGTGGTGGTAAAATCTGTTATGTTTTCCTTTCCAAGGAGTGGCAGAAGGCCTTTCTGTGGACTCTTCTGTGGTGAAGGTGAAAGCTGAACATGCATTGAACCAGGAGGAAGGGGAAGAAGATATGAGTGGGACTCAATTTGTCTGTGAAACTGTGATTAGATCTCTGACCCTGGATGCTGCACCTGACCACAAACCCCCACAAAAAAACCCCAAAACCCTTCAGAGTAAGTACTGTCAATAGCTGCCTTCTCTGGTTTGACTTGTTTGCAGTCAGACATGAGACACAAATTGCTCAGCTCAATGGTTGATGCCATTTAATTGTTTTTCTTGATTGCTTTTAATAGACTCTTTACACACACTGCAAGACACCTTCAGCTGCAATACAATAACTGAAGAATCTCCTGTGATAAACAATAATTCCACTTCCAAAAAGGAAGCAAAGATTCATCAGTCAGAACCAGTGACAGAAAATTCATGTGGTAAGTAAAATGGGTTTGAATGTAAGATAAAGCTATAAAAAAAATCATGTGTGAGAAGATCTGACACTGCTCTAGGAACTTGATCTTCATTAGATGAGGAGAATTGTTAGATTGTCCCAGTTGTGAGAATCATTACATCAGAAAATTGGTGTCAGTGCTTTAACTAGCAGCTGCCTTAACAGCTGCTTTTTAAAGAAGTGAAATTGAGACCAAAAGGTTCCAATTGGGTGTTCAGATAAGTGCTCATATGTTATGCATGACTGGTGCCTCCATTTTTTGTGCATATAGCTTGCAATGTTTCTGACCTGTTTCTAATGTGTGTGATTCAGGAACTGAAAACTACAATTCTGTATATAGCTCTTACTCCAGTTTTTACTATGAGCATTAATACCAGCAGTGTATTGGCAAAGGCTTAACATTAAGATCTGTTACTCTTTCACACTACACCTTGCCCACAACAGGGAAAATGACACCATGAATGGCAGCAGCTGAGGTTTACAGTTATTCCTAAATACTTTTTCCTTACAGCTGGGACAATTCTATCTCTGCTGTTGTCCATACAAACAGACAATGGTTAATACCTCACTTTTTTTCCTCCTAGGGGAACTTCCACTGCCTGATGAGAACACAAGCCCCCATAGTGCTGCTGGCAATGGTGATGAAGAGGAAGATGACAAAGATGATGTTCAGAGTCAGTGCTCCTCTGCTTCCTCAGAGGACTACATCATCATTCTCCCTGAGTGCTTCGACACCAGCCGGCCCTTGGGTGACTCCATGTACAGCTCAGCTCTTTCTCAGCCTGGTTTAGAGAAGACAGGAGAACCTGAAATGGTAGCAGAGATCCCAGAAGGGGGAAAGCAACCACAGATCCAGAGGGTCAGTGATACACTGACAACTTCCCAAACTCTGGGTGCAGTACCATTAACCCCAGCAAGTGTGGACAGTCTACCCCAGGCACAAAGGTAGGATTTGGGGATGGAAACAAAATGGTGATGCTGGTATTGCTCTAGAATCTGCAAGGTTTGGTACTTTCCAAGCAGGAATTGTAACAAAATTTTTATCATATGCTGAGGTAAATGTTCTTAAATCCTGCAACTTTAGAGAGGCTGTTTGGGGCTCTGCGTTATTAACTCACTGATTTAAATGAGTGCAAGAGAGGGAGAGAAGGGAGCATGTGAAGTTTTTTCTTTTTTCTGTTCATCGTGACTTGTTTATGTGTGTACATGTAGAATAAAAGTAGTGGTAGTGATGTTTTTGCCTTATGTTCTCAGGAGTCTTTCATCTCTTCACGATTCTACCTTCCAAGAACCAAACACAGCAGCTTCAGAGCATATCTCTTCTGCTCCTCATGATCAAATACAAAGAGAAGGTATTGACATATTTAATGAAGGGTGCAGATTATTGCTATCACCTATTCTTTATGCCTAGTGTTGAATTTGATGTCTCCTTTTTCTTGAGGAGAGCAGAAATCTACCAAGTAAAGATTTTATTTTTCTCTGAGTGTTGAACTTCTGCTATATGGATGTTGCAAATAAAGAAATAATTGGCTTTGTGGTTCAGTTAAGAGCATCTATTATGGGAAATGGTAAAGATTTAAGAGGATACTCAAAAGTACTTACAGGCATCTGGAAAATTGCCTTGCTCTGGAATTGATGAGCTGTGTATTTAAGCTGCTGTTACAGTCACTGAGGCAGCAGTTCCTCTTTGTTAAACACCACTGATGATCACTCATATGGTTCTGAAAACCTTCTGACTGCTTTCATTGCTGTGAGAATCCTGGATTCTCTGCATAACTAAAGTTAGAGTATTAATGTTGTATTGAGACACATTTTTCATGTTTTTGTATGTGTTGCATTTCTCCAGCTTAATTGTCATTAACTGGACACGTTCACATTTTGTCTTCCTCTTCCAGAACCCAGTGGTGAAGATAATCATGAACCAGGATCTTCTGCATTTCTCACTAAGTTCTCAGAATACCCCAGGTAATGAAGGTGAAGCTCTGACTTCACAAACACTATTTTAGACTGAGAAAAGCTTAATTAGACACCTAGGAAAAAGCTCTGGCCTATAGATTTCATGCAGTCAATAATTTGGAGAGAGACCTCCCTTAAAGCAAACATGCTGTGTTTTCATAAGTTCTTAGTTTCTACTTGGGCACAAATCAAAAGGATGCAGAACTGGCAAACCAAAGTTAATGAAGAGCTCAAGTTGAGTGCTTCTAAAATTCTGTGAGTTTTTTTTTTCTGGAAAATCTCAGGCCTCTTAGGATGGGGATTTTACAAGCTAGCTATAAAATAGTCTTAAAATACTGAGACTGGAGAGGTAAGTCAAAATGTTGAGTAAGAAAAAAAATATATATTAGAATATAGAGTATATTAGAGAGTATATATATATCTAATATATATAATATATCTAGTATATTATATATTAGAATATATAATATATTAGGATGTAGAAAATATATATATATAAAATAGAATATTAAGTAACTCAAGTATTCATAGGAAACAAATAGAAGTTACCCTACCCTGAATGGATGTGTCAGTGCACAGCTTTCATGTAGGTTTGTTCTCTTCTAGATGAGAACATTGAACTCTTTCCAAAGGTCACTTCATGGAAAACATACACCCACAATTTAATAGAAGGTGTCAAGAAGAAGGAATTAACTTCTTGTATAGCTCAATTCCCAAACACTGCTGATTCCTTTGGATCACAGGCTGTTGTCTCCAGCAGTCCTTGCCTCAACAGGCAGCAAATTGCATTTCACTGAAACAAACCCTTGGCTTTACTGACCCTAAAGCAGCTCCTGGTCTCTTCACAGGTACCCTCAGGGCAGCAGCATTGCAGGAGAGCTCGTGAAAGGAGCTTTGTCAGTTGCTGCTTCTGCCTACAAAGCATTATTTGCTGGACCACCCATTATGGAACAGGTGAGTGTCTTTTTGTGTGCTGTGTGAGCTTCATGGAATGACAAATTTACAGGTGTGTGGTTTAAAAAGTGTACCAATATTCTATATTGGAGTTAATGTAAGAGTAAAATGTTAAGTTTGATGGTGTCCCTGTGAGGTTTGCTGCTCTCAGCAGACTGGGAAATCCATGCCATATGGATAAAAACATGTCTCTGCTAGCCTCATGTAGGAGTAGTAGCTCACCTTTGTAAGTGAGCAGTGAAGGGAGTTATAAATGGCTTAAATGGGGCCAGAAGAGTCTCTGTGGCTTAATTTGATTCTAGCATAATGCACAGTTCAAATGGCAAAAATTAAATTGGCTTTTTTAATTGATCTTACTGTCTTTTGTTTTCAGCAGCCTCTGTGCCTCAATTTGATTCTAGTATCATGCAGGGCCCCTAGTTCAAATGGCAAAAAATAAATTAGCTTTTTTAATTGATCTTATTGTCTTTTGTTTTCAGCAGCCTGCAGCTCCAGAAGAGCAGACTGCTGCTCTGCTGTCCAGTCTGTGTGAGATGGGGTTCTGTGACAGGCAGTTAAACCTGAGGCTGCTGAAGAAACACAACAACAACATGATTGAAGTGGTAACTGAATTGCTTCAGATCAGTAACAGAGACTGGTGCAGTAGGTGCTAAACCTGCCTGCTGGAGAGAGGAATAATCTTCATTGAGTAAACTGTAGTTAAAGATTGCAAGAGTAGCAGGCTGCTCCTCAGCTGCTCTCTGTTTGGAGGTTTGGCTTAAAACTTCAGCTTTTCTTTGAGCATTTGGCTTCTTCTTTTTTCCCTCATGGAAATGTCAAACAACTCTTGTGGCATCTCTTGAAATGGATACCAGAATTTCAGTTATTATTTAGACCTCATAGTTAAATGAGTAGTCTTTAAATCTCTAATTTCAGATCAAATCCTTTTACCAGAGAATCATGTAGAACTAAACTTTGTACCCAGGTGAGAACTACCCATTTTATTGTGTATATACTTTTTTTTTTAGGCAGCTGGAAATTTTTTGTTGGCTTAATTAGCTTTGGAATAGAAACCAGTGTAAAATGCTGCTATAAAATGTAGTTCTGCTTAATTTACAAGAGATGCCTGAAACTAGGAGTTTCTTTGTTTCTTCTGAGGATTTAGTAATTGGTTTTCCAATGTGTGATAGTAAAGTGACAAATTTAAATCTTACAAATTATTCTAAGAAAAAGAAGTTGCTCATAAAAGAAAGCCATCTTGAACTTAGACTTTTGAAAAGTCTAAAAGTGGAACTGTTCAACTGATGAATACCAGTGAAGTTGTTGTTTGTTGTAGCAGAATGAAGCAGGAAAATTACCACCAGCAATTGAATCAGTAATGATAGTGCACACCAGATCTCTAACTGTAGAAGTATATCCTACATAAAATATTTTGTTAAAAATGGAGTGTAAGGGTAGGAAAGGCTTTTCTAGGAATCTTTACAGGCTCTTTGTAAAAATATAAAAAATTTGACCATTACCTTTTTTCACTGGAGTGCAAACATTTTACTCTGTTAATACCACATAAAAAAATGCAAGAATGTGTAGGAACCCAGACCTGGAGTATAAATTTTTGTAATGTTTAGGAATGGAAAGAATGCTTGAAGCAGGGATCACATAACTTTACATGAGAGTTTGAAAAATGCATTAACTGAAGCACTTTCAAATGTACAGTCTCCTCTGATGGTTTTAGCTGGCCCTGTGTTTCCATAGCCACATCTGTAGAATTCATTTTTCTGCTAAGATTTTTAGATGCCCATATTTGATTTGGAAATCTAAGAATTCCTTTCTGAATATGCTGAGAGGTTTGATTCTGAAGAATGACATAAATGAGCACCAGACACTGCTGTGCAGTGGGGTATCCAGAGAACCTCTCAGAGTTCAGTCCCTCAGCAGGTGACAGTGTTGGCTGCATTCACTTTCAAATAAACATTTTTTCCTTGCTGCAGGAAGAGACCATCGATTCTAAAATATTTTCTATTACTCCTGCTTCAAACTAGTGTTCTGTTTTGTCACAGCATAGCTGAGGCAGTGTCAGTATTGTGCTGGCCAGGCTATCAGAAATTTTTTTAAAAGACTTTAGTACCCATAGAGATAAAAATACCATTAAAGTAGTCCAAGAAAACAAATGTATCATACCACTTTCCTTTTAAACCTATTTTTATAGATTGTGGAAGATATACTCTTAAATGTTTATTTTGAAATACAGTAGAAGTATTTTGCAGTGTTTCCCATCTCTCTGTACACCAGTACTACTGTGTGCTGTGGACCAGGTGAAGATCCTTCTGAGACTTTCCACCTTAACTTGGATGTGGTTTTTATGAGTATCTTTTGACTAATGCCAGCTCTAGGACAGGGGTGAAATGCAGAAGCTGATGACACTTTGAAGCATAATGTGGTTTTATTTGCTGGGGTCTGTCAGGCCCAGCAGGACCCATGTTCACCATGTGTACCTTTGTACTTGGAATGTTCATGTGTTCTGTAAACTACAAAACTGAAGCATTTGAGGAGGAACACTTCATTGAGGATTGAAGTGGCAGGTGTGAGATGCTGTTCTCTTTATGTTACTTTTTACTAGAGTTTAGATGCTGTATGCTCAGGCTTAAAATAGATATATTTCTGTTGGCTTTGTATATTTTGTTAATGGATGCATGATATAATTTATAATATATTCTATAGAGCAGATGTGATCTCTGTATCTTATTTTGGGTGAGCTGGGGGGTTTGGGATGTGTGGTGGTGTTCACAGGAGTCCCAGGATGAGGGAAGAGATGAGAATCTGACTCCAGATTCTGACTTCAGAAGGCCGATTTATTATTTGATTATATATATTATTTTAAAAGAAAATGATAAATTAAAACTATACTAAAAGAAAGGATTTCATCAGAAGGCTGGCAAGGAAAAAAAAAGGGATGGAATGACAATAAAATCTTGTGACTGACCAGAGAGTCAGAGACAGCTGGACTGGGATTGGCCATTAATTAGAAACAACCACATGAGACCAATCACAGATGCACCTGTTGCATTCCACAGCAGCAGATAACCATTGTTTACATTTTGCTCTTGAGGCTTCAGCTTCTCAGGAGAAAAAATCCTTAAAGAAAGGATTTTTCGAAAAACAAGTTTGTTACAATAAGCTTCTTGTTTTTAGTAAACCACATGCTATAAATATAAAGCAACATTTGATGGTGAATTTATTATTCTGATGTCACTGTAATATATTAAATCAATTTGTTAGCACAACTGATGTTAGATTTAAAAGATCGCATCCAATTATTGGAACAACATTTGGATGTCCTAAGGTTGTCAGAATTGACACGCAAAATAGAGATTGATAAATACAGAAATTTGTAATCAGAGATAGTTTTCAGTTTGGAAGAGAAGAGAGAAGAAAATTTGCCTGGCAAAACAGAAAATGCAGATCTAACACAAAGTTTTTGATAAATATGTGTTGAGTGAATTATTTTGGTTGATATATTTATCTCAATTTAAAGTACACTTTCTTTTTTTTTCTTTTGAGGTTATGTTGGTCTTTCAAATCTTTCAAGATTTTCAAGACATCAGGTAAGAAATGTACTTATTGCTAAACTAAACATTCTCTTAGCCTCAAAACTATACTTAATCACATTTTTTAAATTACCAGCAGACTAAAAATCATTTTCTATTCCCACAGCTGTAAATGAATTGAACAGTTCCCTTATTCAATGACCCAGGAGAGCTCTGTGACCTCATGTATTGTTTCTGCAAAAGAGATCAGAAAAAACACCCAAGTACTCAACGTACAGTGAGGATTCAGAGTCAGAGCAAAGCCCAGAGACCCCCAATGAGATGTTTGAACCTGGAGCCACCTCCTGCTCTGCCCTGCAATTGGAGAGGCACTGCAGCACACCCAGCCCACCCTGCTTTGGGTTTCAAGGGCCATGTGGGGATTTCACTCTTTTCCTTCTCAAGTTTCTCCTTTCACATTTTCACCTCTGTCACCATCACATTTTCTGAAAAAATCCCTTTGCCCAGGATTTCTGTCCTGGGAAGCTGAGAAGCCTCAGAGAAGAAGGAGAACAAGAATTATCTCATTGCTTCTCCTGTGTTTTGCTGCTTTGGAGTGTGTTTGGAGATTGTTTATCCAACAGGTGGTTATTTCATTGGTTTCATGTGAATTGTTTTGACTTAAGGACCAATCACACTCAAGCTGTGACTCTGGAAGGACTCGCAAGTTTTCATTATTATCTTTTTAGAATACAGAAAGTATCCTTTCTGTATTCTTTAGTATAGTATAGTATAGTATAGTATAGTATAGTATAGTATAGTATAGTATAGTATAGTATAGTATAGTATAGTATAGTACTCTTTGATAAAATCTAGTATCATAAAAAAATAAATTAGCCTTCAGAGAACACGGAGTCAGATTGATCATTCCTGCCTTCGTCTGGGAACCCTCAAACACAAGACGGCTCATCTCGAGATGCTCCTCAGGCAGCCAGGGTGACACCACCCAGCCCTGAGTGCTGGCACCAGGGCAGGCCAGGAGCAGCTGTCACACTGCTCAGGCTGGAGAGCAGATGTCACACTTTGCTGCTAATTCAGAATAATGCCACTCACTCCAGTGCATCACTCCAGTTCCCTTTTGCTGTGCAATGATAATTCCTCATTCTCATCCTGAGCTAAACTGTAATCCATAGGACTTTCCAAGCCCAAATTTTCTACTAGACCTTTTCTGTTATTCACCAAAAGGAAAAAAAAAGGAAAGAAATTAAATAATGAAATAAATGAAATGAAATGAAATGAAATGAAATGAAATGAAATGAAATGAAATGAAATTAAATGCTAAGATACTTTATAGATCCAGATTATTTGGTTATGTCTTTCTGGCTGCATGAATTCATCTGAGGAAACAAATACATATAAAGATGCCACTTCATATTTCTCCTCAGAAGGATATTTTATTGTTTGGATGAGCCACAATGTCACATCACATTACCAAGTAGCACAACCCCATGTTCCTAATTCACAAAAGTCTGTCTCCTTGCTCACAACCAAAAGTGGCATAAACCCATTTATAATTTAAGTTGCTGGCAGTTCCTAAAATGACTTTCCTGGAGAATAATGAGATAGACCAGTGGGGTAAGAAACATGATAAGTGACCTCACAATAGAAGGCATAATGAATAGTTGCTCTGTCCCTGGCAAGTGGCTGTGGCACTAGAGAACCCTGTCATGCACTGTCTTTTATGGCAAGTCATAAATTAAAACAGATTTTTATTGTGAAAGCTTCTGTCACTGCAAGGAGGAAGAACAATATAGTGCCACATTTCTTTTCAGGATTGCAAATCAAGACCAAAATCTCTCCTAATGTAAATGATGTCAATAAATTAATTTCAGCAGAGTTTTACCCATGTTTATAATCAGAAAAAGTCATAAACTGCTTCTGTTTTAATTTAATTGGAGTATCGATTCTTCAAAATTGTTATGTTACATTGAATTTCAGTTACCACTGTCACCCTGTAAAAGACAATCTGGCACAAAAAGCTGATTCTGTGCATAAGTCAATGGGAATAGACAGGAGGATAGGTATTAGGGAGATGAAAATAATGCTATTTGAATTTATGATGCCAGAGGAGTATCTGTCTTCTAGTGTAATCACCACAGATGATCAGTAGGAATTACAAAATCTGTTGCAGCAAACACAAATAGAAATCTAGCAACAGCTCCAAAATAAAATGTTACATTTTTTTTCTTTTTTCATCAATGAATTTTTCTCTTTTCCTGCTCATAACTTAAGGAATCAAGGACCTAATTTAGGGTAAACTTTGCTGCTAATAGCAGCAAGAGGCCATCAGGACAGCCAAAGTATTAATCACCTTTACAGAGGTGTGCCAACATTGTGCACAGACTAACAGTGCTGGAGGGCTGCCCATATGCTCAAGGTGTAGTTTATGTGGTCTTTCCATGTCTTCTGTCTCTCTTTCCCGTCAAAGTGCTTTCCTTCAGAAGCATATGCACACACATTTATTTGCACAGAGTTGTCTCTAAATATACATCTGGGAGGAGAGGGGAGCTGACCCAGGATTCAATTCACTGGGGACTGAATTCTTTGCATTTCTTGTTTTGCCCATTCCAGGTACCATTAACACCTCTTGGGTTTATTCCTTTCAGACAGAATTATGCTCCAGGCTGGTTTTTTTGTGCCTTACACTCTCCTACTGCCCTGCCCATACCACCAGGGCTGCTCATGGTTGTTTAATCAACACCAAGGGCAGCCACATCAGTGGCTCATTTGTGTTCAGTTAAAACTGTTGGAAAAACAGGGCCTAGAGGATGCAGTAAGTATTCTGATCATACTGAAATATTGCAGCTCGGAGGTGAGAGGAATGCAAACCAGTGTGGGAACAGAGTTTTGCTCTGGTATCAGTGGGTGTGTGCAGGGCAGTGCACAGAGGTGTTGGCTTCTGTGGCACTGAACTGACTGGGCAAGGGCCAGTGCCCCTCTGCAAACCCTGCAGGTTTCTTTGCAAGATTCTACACCACAATTAAGGTGTTTTGTCTTCCAGCAGTGCTGAGACCAGTGAGGGCTGGAGCTGGTTTGTTCAGACACATCTGCACACCCTTTCTATTGTAAATGCAGGTTCAGCAATGAGGGGAGAAAATGATGCATTTGACTCTATCTTATCAGAAGGCTAATTTATTACTTTCTTATACTATATTATATTAAAGAATACTACACTATACTGTACTAAAGAATACAGAAAGGATACTTACTGAATGCTAAAAGATAATAATGAAAACTCACGACTCTGTCCAGAGTCTGACACAGCTTGGCCCCAGTTGAGTAAAAACAGCTCACAGCAGAATCCAATGAAACAATCACCTGTGGGTAAACAATCTCCAAACACATTCCACACCAGCAAAACACAGGAGAAGCAAATAAGATAAGAATTGTTTTCCTTTTTTCTGAGGCCTCTCTCACTGCCTTTCAGCTTCTCAGGAGAAAAACCCTGTGTGAGAGAATTTTTTCAGAGAATGTGAATGCCACACCCCTCCACCTCCACCTACCCAAGTACACACATCCATACCTGCTGTCTAAGGGCAAAGAAAACTGGCAGCTGCTCCTTGAGCTGAGAGCACACTGATATTGAAATAAAGCCAATCAAATCCTTGTGACCAATTATTTGATTTAGATACGTTTCTCTCTAGACGCAAACATGATTCTGATAGAATAGTTTTCTATCAAGTGAAAACAACTGAGGTAGCATTTTCTCAAAGACAAATATTCTCATAACAGCACTTATTTAGACAGAGGAAACTGGGAGTATTAATTAATTCTCCCCCCAGTGAAATTCCATTGAATGCTCTGCTCTCTCTGCCCTCAAGAGGAGCTGCTCACACCCATACCTTTTCTGTGAGCCAGACTCTGATTTCTAGTTCCATATCATTAATCAGATATTTCCCTCTTGCATTCATTTAATTATTCCATATTAATAAACCTTGACTTTTAGACAGAAGCTCTATGAGGTGCATTCTCAACATGATGCACACAAAAATCCCCATGGCATCATCAACAGTAGGGCACATATGGAGAACTGATTACAGCCTTAGGTTTTTAGCCATTGCTACCTTACTTTTACATTTTTCCTCTGGTGATTTTTTGAGTGCCAACACATGTACTGCTGTTCCTGTCTTTGCTGAAAACCTGCCTAGGAACACTACTAAAAAGGTTCAATTTATGCAAAATAGAATTTTAATCTAGAAAATGCAGGCTTGAGACTCTGCATGGTGAAAGGAATCCCCTCAAAGTACAGCCAAATAGGTTACAAAAGCAGGTCACAGAAATCTGGTTTCCTAGGGATCTTCTGTGCATTAGAGAAATGTGAGCAGCTACTGGCAGCTCCAAACTGCACACATTAAATGTGTCTAGAAAGGATTTTGACAGGTCTCTACAAATCTGGGACTTTCTCTGCCTGTAGTACGTTTCCAGCTTTATGGCAAGACAGATTTCTGTGCAACAGCTCCATACTGAATGAACTCTCATTTGGACAAATATTCATTTATTCTGAGGTCACTTGCAAATCTCTCAACAGTCTAAAAATATTTTATTTTACTTACTACATTTTCACCTTTTTTTATTCTCTTTCAATTGGATATTATGACCCAGTATGACTATGTAGCTGGTGCATTTGAATTCTGATGCAGAATTCAAGGTTAGCTCAGAAATACTGAGCTCACAAAGAAACATATTCTGCCCCAAGTTATTTCAATGACTTATTATGGGAAAGGTAACATTGTGAAAATATTTAGAAGGTTAGAAATGAATATCCCTTCACTGTTTTGGTCTGGGTATTATGCCTTAATAAAATATATGATAATAAATAGTCTCTTCAGTTACTCAAATCAAATAAAGTAATTCTTCCATGGCATGATTTTATGAGTCTAGCTACAGGAAGTTATGTATATAAAATAAGAGCTAAGAGATTTGCATAGTCCTCAGCAAATGTACAAAATGACATTACAAAATCTAATGTGCATGTAATGTAGTACACAAATCATTTGCATTCACACACAAGATGGATGCAACAAGAGAGGAATTTTCTGAAAGTGAAGAAAGCTGAAACTCTAGCTAAATGTTTGATTTTCAGAAAGTGCTGATAAGACACTTGCAGGAAATTGGGAGTGTTGGAATGATCATCCACAAATTGAAGACCATGGGAAGCAATTTGGAATAACAACAGCTAAATGAAAAGATCAAGTTGTTCTTACTTCTGTGGAGAGTGCTCTTCATCTGCAGCAGTACAAAAACTCCTCAGAGCAGGACTTTCCAGCTACTAGATCAGTGCCATACCCCATGTCACTTTGTCCTTTAATTATAACTGGAAGGCAAGAAAATGTCAATGTTTGCAGCTTCTGAGAGACAGATGCAATTCAATAATTCACACTGTTGCAATTGTGCATCACGGTTGGCTGCTGCTTTATAGGATCTTAGAGAACTTTTCTGGAATGTCTGTAATAAAATGATCATTGCTTTAAAAAAAAATTCAACCTGTTCTCGTGGAAAAGAAAAATATATCTTCTGTTAACAAAACATGTAGGGTTTGCTTATCTTTTATCAGCTATTCCATCTATTTGAGTTTATCTGCTTGTTTTCTACTTTAACTGTCCATTTCTAATCAAGTACATGTTCTCTGCCTTTTAGGCACCTGTTCCTTTTGGTTTCCCCTGCAATGCTCATTATTGCCCATGACAGATCTTTTCCTAACCCTGCTAAGCAAAGCAGAAGGCTGCTCCAGAGCAGCTTTGCTTTCCCTGGGCAATTTAGATGAGATCAATATTCATTAATATCGGTAATTCACCACACAAGGGGACAATGCCTTAAAAGTAAACCTCTTGAAGACAGACACAGGGAAATGGTACCCACATGGAAAAGACACCACCATCTATTTTTTTTTTGTTTTGGTTTTTTTTTTCTTTTAAAATACATTAACAAATTTAGGACTTATAAAAAAGATTCCTAATTTTTTTTTTATCTGGCTCTACCCAACATTTTTTCATTTCTCTTGGGTTTGTTATGCCCAACAGCACATGACTGCATGAAGACAAAACATGTTAAAGGAAGCTTTAAAAAGTGGGAAAATGTCAGCGTAACTGGCTTTTCTATACTATGTTCACATTCTCTTGATTGTATTTTTCCTCAGATCGATGATTTAGAAATATTACGGTTTTTGTGAAAATAATAAAAAAGAAAAACAGAATCTATTTGAATTAAATGTTTCATTCTCAAGTATTTGAGTCTGCATTTGAGAATATTGAGGCTTGTTACATGATACTAAGAAAAGCCTAAATCAGAGACCATCTACAAAAAACAAATTGCTAGAGTGTACCCAGTCTCTCTTACCAATGGCTTTCCAAGCTGAATTTAATTAAAACAGTCCAGCTTCAACACACAGAATGAAAAAGGAATTTAGAAATATAAAATGTTAAGGTCAAAAGGAAATCAAACATTATGACATCTTACCAACCCTCACAATGAAGTATATGACCATAAAAGTGAACATCCTCAAGAAATCCAGCTGGTGCAGATGAGGTTTGCTCCAGCTCCTCCTGCTGCGGGACAATCTGTAGAGCTGAGGTTTGGAAAGGCTGCCACTGCCTTTGCTTGGTGGCTGTCATTCCTTTTCTCATGGGTTCATTATCTCACAGCATTTTCTCACTATCCTGTTGTGAGAAATGCTGCAACAAACCTTACAGGTTTTGTGGCTTGTTTTTTGGTGTTTTGGGGGGTTTTTGTTTGGTTTTTTTTGTTTTGTTTTCAATTGAAAATACTTTTTCTACATCACCAACTTGTTGGCAAGTTTCAGTTTTTAACCCTAAAGGGCTCCCTGCTACCATCAGGAACCCAGAATTGCAGCATGCCAGTTTCAGGTTGGCTTGGCCTCATCTTTCTTGCTTAATTGAACAATGTTTCTTTGAAGTGACCTGAATTTTTTTTTTTTGTCTGGTTTTGTTTTTATGGAGTTTGATATCAAACTGCATTTCCCTGCTTGGTGCCTTGGTTTTGGAGCACCCAAAAGATTTTAAAAGGTGAAAACTACAATATGTGAAAAATGCTGAAAATTAATAATTTGGATTTGAAAATGAAAATACAGTCATCTTGAGAGAGCTGAAGAGTTATATCTTTTTCCCCTAAAATGCTCTTGGTGATTGGTCAGCATATTTTGTATTTCTGAATAATATTTTTCCATTGAGATACTCTTTAAAAGTACTGACCGACACAAAATGCATGAAAGCTATTTCTTCCTCACCTGATTCTTTCTTAAATTCTTAGATCATAATTGTGTTTTAGAATTTCTTTTTCTTATCCTTCTACAGTCATCACCAAGAAGTTTACAGCTCATGACAGCATCCATTTCATGGTGTAGCCATTTGTTAAACTCCTTCAAGATTGATTATCCCCAGCTTTACTGATGGGTTTGCTTGCCAGTTTTAATATGCTTCTTCATTCCTCCAAGGTAACTGCACGTCTTTTTGGCAGATTGCTTTAAAATTAACTGATAATGACTTTAATGTGTTGATAATTTGATAATGCAGCCCCCAAAATTCTATTACAGCTGCTTGCAGTTTGCTGATTGGCCACATCATTTAGCAGGAGGAGTTAATTGTGAAAGACTTGCAATTTTATATAGGCAGATGTCACAAACTTTATGTATTAGCATGGACCACATCTGGAGGAACTCCCCTGAAGTTAAACCAGATTTATACAATTAAAAACTGAAAACTGATATCCCCTATGTGTAAAAAAATGAATAAAAAGTCACAGACAGTGTTCATCCACTCCAATGGTGGTCAGATAATTCAAATTGTAAACAAAAATAAATTCATCATACAAAGTAGTAAGCATACCTATTCTTTGTTGTTTTCAAACAATATTTTCTGCAACAGAACAAGAGCATCTTTGCATGGAGTGGTATTACCAGCAGTTTCTGACCAAGGTATCATTATCTCAAAACCTAATTACTTTAGCCAAGCATCCTAATTTGAAGAGTATTCTCAGTTTGCATAAAGACTTCACTTTTTCAGCAAATACTGAATACCCCCTGTACTTTTCATTGATTTAATTTAATTCTCTGAAGATAATTTGTAGGCTTTCTTTGTGCTGACCCTGGATACAGTGAGCAGCCCCAACTCCCTGCCCCTGTGCCATTCCTGTGTCCATGCCCTGAGCCACTCACAGCTGAGCAGTGCTGTCCAACCTGTGGTGAGTTATCACAATGGGATAACCTGCCTGAATGCCGCCACAGGGAAAGGAAAAACCCATTTTTATCTGGTTTAGAGACAATTTAAATTTCCTTAGTCTCGAAAACTTGAAGTAGACCAACAGATGGTACTTGTCACGGAGTTTTACACAAGTTTGGAAGGGGGAAAGGGACAAAACCAGGCTGACCAGTGATGGGTGGTGGGACAGTGTGCCAAAACCTGAGAAAGCCTTTTACATTTCAGTAAATCTTTCAATCCTGTCTCTCATAGTGCCTTTCTGGTAAAAAGGTCCAGCACACAGCTGGTTAAACACATCATGGGATGGATGAGCAACTGGCTCATGGGTTGGGCACAAAGGGTTACAGCCTCACAGAGCTCTAGAAACACTTGGACAATAATCTTGGGCACATGCTGTGACTCTTGGGGTGTCCTGTGCAAAGCTGGGTGTTGGACTCCATTGTAGCCATGATATTTTCTGAAAAATCCTTTCCTTAGGATTTTTTTCTCCTGAGAATCTGAGAGGCCTCAGGAACAAAATGTAAACATTGATTATCTGCTGCTGTGGAATGCAACAG
>JAXCLO010000113.1:2974429-2985781 GCA_035583995.1 Arremon aurantiirostris
TTGGATTTTAATCTCATATATATATAGATTATTATCCTATATATATATATTATATATATATCCAATATTATAATATATATATATTATAATATTGGATATATATATATCCTATATATATATATCTATATATATCTATATATCTATATATCTATATATCTATATATATCTATATATCTATATCCTATATATCCTATATATATATATATATAGGATAATAATCTATATATATATGAGTTTAAAATCCAATATAATAATAATAATAATAATAATAATAAATTAAATATACAATATAATATATAGTATCCAATATTATAATATCCAATAAAATACTATAATGTTAAAACCTCCAATATTATAATAATAATTATAACTATGATTATAATATAATTGGATTATAATCCAATATTATAATATAAATATAACATAATAATATGTATATAATATGTATAGTATAATACAATACATCTGTTATCTTAACTAAGTAGGTATTTTAACACAACCATATTTACATTAGCTATTTTATTACTATGTTTAAGTTTAGTTAACAACAAATAAAAATTATATCTTTGTAGCAAAGTTACTTTAGCATTATACATATATTATTCACTTTAATATTTGTGAAAAGCTAATATTGTAATATATATATCTATAACACTTAATGGCCATTCTTTTTCCTAAGAAAAAGGAAATTTCCTCATGTTTTGAGCTCATATCTCTGTGGAATGCAAAGATAGTCTCAGGTTACAGGAGGGTAAAAGGTGGGTGCACTTTCACTGAGTGGCACGTTAAGGTGTGTGTGAGCTTCAATAAGAAGGACAAAAACCCACAGAGAGGGTTTGTATAACCTCCATTCCTGGCATTGCAGCAATTTTTCTGTCTCTCCTTCAGTTTCTCTGCCTATTTTTATTGACATTAGCAGAATAAAGATGATTTTTCTACTTAAAAAAGCAAAAAAAAAAAAAAAAAACCAAACAAAAAACCCCCAAAGCCCCAAAACCCTAAAAATAAAAAAACCCAAAACAAAACAAACAAAAAAGAACCCCAAAAAACCTCCCAAACAAAGAAACAAAAAACAAAAAAAAAATAAAACAAAACAAAAAACCCAATCAGTCACTGGTTTCAGTGGGCACAAGAATGGCTGCATCTTGTGTAATCAAAAACAGCACATGAAGTTAGGAAAAATGAAGAAGCAGAATCCTAACTAGGGAAGAAAAACTGATTTTTTTTCCAAAGAAAACCAGCATTGAATAGTTCTATTTTCACCTTTAACTTAACTGCTGAAGTGTGATAAAATACTTTGAACTTGAAAACAGAGTAACTCTGCTGTAATCCTTTGCTAAAGCCCACGAAGAAAAGAAAGATATTTATTTAAGATATCCTGCCAAAGGCATGGGGAAGCTGCTGAAGGCTCCTGCTGTGTGGGGTCATGGGCTGCACTGCACAGCCACTGCCTGGGATTTGGATTTGTGCTCCCCCCAGATGAAGGAAGGAATGATGGGTTGGACTCCATGTTCTCAGAAGGTTAATTTATTATTTGATGATACTATATTATTATGATGATGATTATTATCATTATCATTATCATTATTAATTATTTTATAATACTATATTATATAAAAGAATACTGTACTGTACTAAAGAATACAGGAATGATACGTACAGAAGGCTAAAAAGCCACTGCCTGGGATTTGTATTTGTGTTCCTCCCAGATGAAGGGAGGAATGATGGATTTGACTCCATGTTCTCAGAAGGCTAATTTATTATTTTATGACACTATATTATTATTTATTATTTTATGATACTCTATTATTTTACAATACTACATTATTATTTTTAATTATTTGATAATACTATATTATATTAAAGAATACTAAACTATACTAAGGAATACAGAAAGGATACTTACAGAATGCTAAAAAGATAATAATGAAAACTCATGACTCTTTCCAGAGACCCAACACAGCTTGGCCCCAATTGGCCGAAGAATCTAAAGAGAATGAGAAATAATAAATAACAAAATAACAAATGAGTCACAGCAGAATCCAATGAAATAATCACCCGTGGGTGCACAATCTCCAAACACATTCCAAAGGAGCAAAATACAGGAGAAGCAAATAAGATAAGAATTGTTTTCTTTTTACTCTGAGGCTTCTCAGCTTCCCAGGAGAAAAATCCTGGGTGAAGGGATTTTTTCAGAAAATGTGATTGCTACATCTGGGGACCAAACTCAGGTTCTTGATTGATGGAAATGCATCCAAAAGCCAGTATTTTTCAGTGAGCCTAACACTTGCTGGCTGAGTGAACACAGGGACCCTGTAACTGGGACAAATCCCAGCTTCCTCTGAAAGTTTCAAAGGTTTTTTTTTCTTCCTGTCAGATTCCAGACAGATGAAATTTCCTTGGCATAGGTGGACCTGTTCCATCTCTCCTCTGAATCACAATCAATCACAGCTTGGAGGGTGACTGATCAAGAGTGTGGGAAGAGAACCTGGCTTTGTTTTCAGATTCAGCCTCATCTGCCCACCAGCCTTCCTCCTCCTGCCTCTGCTACTGCTCATTTTCTGGAAAATCCCAATTCCAATTCGGTTCCAAAGCTTGCTGAGTCCAATTGATACTGTTTGGATGACAGTGTAAAGAGTGAGTACATTCCTCAGGTCATAAATCATCTCAACCTGACCCCAATTAACTGCAGCCCCTGGATTTAATTCCTCTCAGTTCTCACCAGCCATAACAAATGAGGTCATTTTGTGTCAGTGAGACACTGGAGCAGACACCTCTGGGAACACCACAGGGATTCTGCTCCAGTTGTGCTGCAGGAGACAGAAAGGATCATATCTTTTTGTTCCTTTCCAGATAGCAGTCGTGGCATTCCTGGCAGCATAGGTAAAGGATTTTCATGAGGATACAGGAAAACCACAGATCTGGGAGTTTTATTGAAATTTTGCTCTCATAAGAGGTGATCTCTGACACCTGTGGCTGCTTGCCTTGCACAAAATGATTCAGTTGGACTTTGTGCAAAAATCCAGCACCCAGCCAAGCACATCTTGAGCTCAGATGTGCATTACAGGCACCTGAACTGCCCTTCCCTCTTAAAGCTCTTCCATTTTCATGTGACACATGGCAAAGACTGCATGGCGCTGCAAAAGAGACCGTGCCTCTGGATTTTTATGGAAAATGCTCTGCTGTAGGGCTGATGGTCAACAGATTCCTCAGGTTTGAGGATTCTTCTGAACTGGTTCAGCACCACTAAGAAGGATTCAGTGTTCTTTGGAATAAGACCTTTTTGAGCTCAGTGTGATGCTAGAAATCAAAAAGTTGTGGAAAGAGTGTTGAACCTGCTGTTCCTGAGCTGAGATTTATGCCTTGGATAGGAACAGGAAAATCCAAATGACTCTTTTCTATATTTCACTGTGTTGTTTTACCAATAATGTTTGCCTTTTCTTTAATGTTATCATGAAAGGGCAGTAACAATACAACAATGGTGAATAATCTAAAATTCCATCCCTAAGGAAGGCTAATCAGATCAGTTCACTAATGACAAGCAGCACGAGAAATTAATGAACTCTTTTTGTTTCCAATTAAAACTACCTGCCTTTAACCCTGCTTTATACCACTGACTACTTCTCCATTGAGTAATGCCGTTTTTATTTGTGAAACCTCACACTATTAAATGCAATGATCTCATCCCTTTTCTTGGCATCACCTCATCTTGATTCTGGCAGAGACACAAAGAAATTACAGCGGAGGGAAGACTGTAAAAAAAAAAGAGAGATCATTTTTCTCTTAAAAATATTCAAGCTGGCCCTGGCAACTCTGAAGGAAAGTGAAAATTCAAGCCCAGTTTTATATTTAAAGTTATACACAGATTACAAATCCAACATTGTCACCCTTGCATTGTTTTCCATATGGTGAAATATATTTTTCCTACATATCCATGCGTGTAAAAGATGTCAAAGTAACTGCAACTGGAAGAGATTTTTTCATTTGGAAGCCACTAGGAACAATCACTGAGTCCAAGCACCTGATTTCAAGGCTGAGCAAAAATTAGAGCTCATTATTGAGAATATTATCAAGTGCACTGAAAGTTCTAGAAAGTTCCAGGCACAGCTTCCCCTCTCATCTTGGTACTGCCTCAGAAACTCTCACAGAGCACAAAGAAAAGGAGCTGTGATGTGGTAATTAGTGAGATAATGGGATATTTAATCTCTTGGAGAAGATCAATATTGAGCAGACAAGGACTCCAGGTGCCTCAGTTCCCTCTTCCAGCACTGGGCAGCTCCTCATTTTCCACTTTGGGAAGGAGGGTAAATACACATTGAACATTTTGATTTTCTCCTTGATACTTGCTTATTTTAAATGACAAAATGTCTCTGAGCCAAGCACTGTGAGAGTCTGGCCTTAAATAATTTCTCATGGTGCTGCAGAATTCAAGGGGTAAATGGATGGGTTTCCACTGAGTTTGTTTCCCTTATGGCTTTCTTGGACTTTTTAAACAGCTCTGTCAGGATTGGGAGGCTTGGATTTTTTCAGAAATCTTGTAAAGACACAGGAAGAATTTCATTATTGCAGTAGAATTTTTTTTTCCATGCTTATTTATATAATGTTTGAATAGTTAAAAATATCTTCTGAGTGTGTGCATTGAAGACTTCCTGGCTGGGCTGTGTGAAGGACCCAGAGCTTGCAGAGGATAAAAACCAGATTCACACTGGAACCTAGCAGTGTAAACAAGTCCTCAGTGGAGACAAGAACCCTTAATTCTTGTAATGGGAAACATATTCCTGTTGTGTCTGTGTTTTCTCCTGCAAATAAACCAGTGAGAGATGTGCCTGCAACGTTTTCCTGACACAGACAGTTTCTCACCTCATTATTTTATCCTCTTTTTAATGGATTTATTTTTATTGGGATATTTTAAAGAAGTTTATAACTCAATCCAGCTAAATACAGGTGATTTGAAGACAGCAAGTAGCCTGACACAAGTCCATGCTGCCAGGACTTTTATACTTTATATTTTTAGGTATAATCAGAGAAAAGAGTATTGGATTTTTGTATACCTGAATGAAAATTGGCTTCTTGAGCTACACTTTTCCCTAGAATGTCCTTTTCAATTAACTTCACATAGAAATTGTGGATGATTATTATGGAGAGTTTCCAGTTATTCACAGGAAAATAATTTCCAGTCTAGATTTGTAAGATACCCTGACACTGGGACCAGGAGTTTGTCCTCCTCAGCTAAGAAAAGTGAATGCAGCAATTAAATTAGACCTGATAGATTATTTTTTTCTAAATTGGAAACTACACAGATTCTCAACAGTTATATCATCTATATCTATATCTATATCTATATCTATATCTATATCTATATCTATATCTCTATATCTATCTATCTATCTATCTATCTATCTATCTATCTATCTATATCTTGATCCTCTCTCATGAAAGCAATAGAGAATGAAAGTGTTGAAATATAGGTATACAGAAAAGCATAGAAATATAGATGAGAATATGTGAAATGTTATATTTATATTATATAAAATATTTCTATATTATAATAAATTACATATAATATTCTACATAATATTTATAGATAAAATATAAAATAGAGAAAAGATAGAAATAATATATAATATATATAATATATTTATATATCAATAGAAATTTAATATATATAATAGATATAAAAATATAAAATATATAAATATATGTATATAAAATATATAAGTAAAGAATATAAAAGTAGACGGAAGTATAAAACTGTTAGGTTGTTTGTGGTGAATATTGAAAGGAAGATACAATCCTTTTTTTGGGGTGTCTTTACAATCATCCACTTAACTGTAGCACTGCTGGGCTAACACTCACCTGGTGACAAATTCCTGGCTGTGGGGAATACTTCACATGTGGCATTTGGGTGACAAATTAACCCTGGGGACGAGTGTGGCCTGTAATAAACTTTCACTGAACTGAAAATGTAAGGCTGTAAGAAAGCATGTTAATTCACACTTCTGTTTCCTGCTCCAAAGTGTGACTGAGGGAGGCTTGAAAAAATGTTTTCTTCTTTAATAAGGAAAAAGAAACACAACTGAAAGCTCCATGGTATGAAGTCACCCTGCTCTCTGTTACTCACTGCCATTATCTCTGCTGCAATCTGCTCCCAAAGGAGCTCCCAGACAACCCTGGGAGCTTATCCCTGTCTGAGAGTTATTGAAAAGAATAAAATAACAATTATGGTCCAGAGGGAGGGAACAGTGGTGTAAGAGTCTGGTGCTGGATGGAAATCCTTCCTGCGTGCAGGAAGCAGAACAATGTGCCATTGTGTGTGGGGAGGGTGGGGATGGGGAGCCAACACCTGGAGCCAGGGCTGAGGGGAGCTGCCCCATCATAACTCACAAATACAGCCTGAAAGGCAAGAGCCTGAGGTTATTTTATCCAGACAAAGCCCTTCTGCTGTAAGCACTGACAGAAAGTGGATTTCCTGTCCATCTGCCTGGAGGAGCTGTGTGGATCCAGCAGGCAGAGCCCAGTAACTAATGCAGACACGTGTCACTGTGATATTTTCTGAAAAATCCCTTTGCCAGGATTTCTTCTCCTGGCAAGATGAGAAACCTCATCTTCCCCATGTTTTGCTCCTCTGGAATGTGATTTGGAGAATAGTTTACCCAGCATGTGAATTGTTTTTAATTAATGGCCAATTACAGCCAGCTGTGTTGGACTCTCTGAGTCTGTCACAAGTTTTTATTATCATTCTTATCTTTTATTATAATTCTTTTATTATCATTCTTTTTCTTTGATGTCTCCTTTATCTTTCTTTAGTATAGTTTTAGTCTATAATTTTCTTTTAATATAATAGAAAATAATATCATAATATAATAAATCACCTTTCTGAGAACTTCAGAGAACTTTTGAGAATATAATAAATCAACTTTCTGAGTCAACTCTCATCTCTCACCTCGTCCTGGGGACCTTCACCACAACAGACACTTCATGGAAGGGCTCTGCTCTTTCCTCAAGGGAAGGGAATTATCCAAAATATGAGATAGTGGCTGATGAAACTTTGTATGAGCACTGCTAGAGGTGGGGGAAGAAAGTGGGGTAATTGAAAAATGGTGTGTTCTGTAAAATGCCCTGATTTGTTGTGTGTGCTTGTTTCCACGCATAGGAAATCCTACAGGAAGCAGGATTTGTAATGTAGAATATGTCCCAGTCACAATCTCTGGCTGTGAAATGTTTGCTAAAGGGCTCTCTTGTTTTCCAGACACTGTGAACTGGAGGGTTTGGTTGGTTCCTTATTTTTTCACTGGGAGGAAGATGATGCCCTGGCACAGGTTGCCCAGAGAAGAAGTTGCGGCTGCCCCATCCCTGGAGACATTCAAGGCAACACTGGACTGGCTTTGGGTTATCTCTGGAGTTTAAGGAGTTTCATTCACTGGAAAAATCCCTGGATTAAAGCTGCGGAATGGCCTGGAGGAACTGAGGACTAACAACAGAGGAGTCAGGGGATACAGAAGTTGTAAAATAAATCAGAGCCTCTGCTCCATTGGCATCTAGCTAGACAAATAAAGAGTCCACAAAGCCTCTGACTCTAAGGAAAACACTTCTCCTCTCTATTTAGAAGAGGCAGCACAGATATAAAGGGCTCCAGCACATATTTTTGTGTTTGTACAGATATCCCTGTTCCCTGTGGGCTGTTTGCACTGGCAAAGTCTCAGCGCCCTGCTTGCATGTGCTTCCTGGGGAACTCCTGCCAGACTCCTCATATGCCATGGGGTGACTGTGTGCTCAGATTATTTATTGACAATAAGGCACAGAAAACATTGCCAAACATCCCCAGGTAGCTTCCCTCTCTTCTGAGAGGAGTGTCCAGCCTGATGTGTATTTCTGACAAAAATAATTGCAGGTCAAAGACTTTGCTCCCAGACAACAGGACTTCCCCGGGAGATTCTTGGCACCAGAGGTTCAGAGGTCAAATGCTTTGATGTCAGCAGTGAAATGTTCCTTCTCAAAACACTAAAATCTTAGAGTGAGCAGATGGTTTAATGAAGAAACTGCCCAAGCACAAGAAGATCTCACAGGTGACTCAGCTTATTTCTCAAAATTCAGAGCAAAAGTTGTTTAGGAGCTGCAATTATGGGTACAGACTGAGATCCCGTTGATTAATTTTTAAGTAAACTAAGATTCATTATGCTACCATTGACAGCTTCCTTGAAAGGGAAGATTTATTAGCCTGTCATCTGGCTGAGGAGCTGGTTTTGGTTTATGTGGGTAGCCAAGAGCCCGAATGTTTTCATCTCCAAAGAAGCTGCTCCTGCAGGTTGCAAACTTTCTAACCCCAGTGGGGAGGAGGTGATGTACGGTGATAAATGGCTGAAGAGGTTGCAAGGATAGAAGTAAAGAAGAACTCCTGCTCCATGGTAGTTTGTGTCCCAGGAGAAGAGGGTAGGAGATCTGAGCACCAGAGCTCTTCACAAAATACTAAATCTTACTTTAGTCTCTGCCAAAAGTTTAGTCAGAAATGTAATCAGAAGGGAGAAAGGTTCAAGAAGGAAAGCCAAAAACATTTTCTGTTCTTAAACAGAAAACTTCTACTGTAAACTTCATCTCATCTGTGCATGAGCAATTTTTTTAGCCAACTAGTTTTATGTCAGCTGAGTACTGAGATTATTGTCCTGTTTCTAACATTGAGTTTTTTAACCAAAATAATGATATTCTGCCATTGTCCACCCTTCTCAGTGCTGCAGAAACTGGGATCTAACCATAAATCCCTGTCTGAACCACCTTCCATTTAAATATCTACTACAAGGAAGATATTTGAGGGTAATTTTTCCTTATCATAAAGATCTGAAGAGACAGGGGTAGGTCTAGCCCAGAGAGAGAACTTGTATAGCCCTAAATGCTATAACTGATTATATAGTAGTTATTATATCCACAGAATTTACATGAGGCCCTATGTGAGACATCCCTGATGCTCTTTTCTTATTTTCTTTTTTTTTTTTTTCAGGGGCAGAGGAGTGTTGGCATTTTGTTTTGTGTAACTGATGTTTTTGGATAAAGTGAATAAGAATGGGATATAATAAGTGCAGTATGGGAAACCAGACACCAAACTAATTAACTTCCTCAGTGCTGCTCAAACTGCTCAAGTTACTTTCACTTTAAATAATTTATTTTTTAAAACAATTATTATTTTAAATTGGTTTTGCACAAATATTTACTCTAAGTTGTTGATTTTTTTTCATCCATCAGAGCTTGGAAATGTTCAGAAGGAATGTAATGTATGTTTTTTGTTAGTAGATACAGTAAGCAGCTGTTTGAAAAGAATACAGCATCCTTGTTTTTTAAAAAAATGATATTTATCAATTTTGAGGTCTTTTACAAGTGGAATTACCACTAACAGCTTTATAAACATATAATCCAGATATACAAATTTGTACCCACCATATCTACAGTTCACATGCAACCACAACAGCATCAGAGTAAGGTGAAAGGCTGGAGCTGCAAATAATGGTTACCTCTGAAATATTTAAACCAAAGTTTCAGTATTCTCAAGGGTCATAATGTGGTACACTAGTGTGAAATTCTGCTTAAAATATGGCATTAGTAGATGAAACAAAAAGATATAAGAAATGGGAGCAGGCTTTATGCTTTTCTAAATCATCATAATTTGATACACCATAAATTTTGGTTGAAAGTGGGGATAATTTAAAGTGGGAATGTTCTTAAGTATTCTTAAAACTTCTGGTGGTGCTGTGGCAGTTTATTGGGAAACTTGAAACCAAAATAGTGATATTTTAGCTGTTATGTTGAGAGTTCAATCCCTGCTGTGCCTGCTGGGACATTTGGTAATGACTGCTTTGAAAAAATACCTGAAACTGAGATCTAGCAATTTAATTTCAGGATTTACAGTAAGCTTGGAAGAAATCTCCCACTGCAAATTGCTGCCATCAACAAGGCACTGACCTTCTTGGACTCTCTGCTGAAACTGGTGAGTAGATTTCTGTGTAAATCTATTTTTAGTCTCACATTTTATTTTTTAATCTTATTGTCTATTCATACAGGTGTCCAACTCATTTTGCAAGAAAAATCAGTGACTATAAAAGTATTTATTTCTCTCCAAGTAGGGCACAGGGAAAATGTGCATTGTCAAGTCCAAATGCAGACTGAACAGGTGAGACCAGGGGAAGCCTGGATGAGAACAGAGCTGCATATTCTGACTAAAAATCTGCATTTTCTGGATGTTTGAGAGTCTCTACAACATTATTCCTGTTTTATATTCAGTGTTTGTTGCTGTTTTTTTTCTGCAGACACATCTGTGGTAGTAAGTTTGAGAGACAAAAATCAAGGCCATGCTGTCCTTTGGCTTTTTCCCCCTTGTGCTCTTTAATTGCCTCTATAACCTCATTGTGTAGCTGATTTTAAGCAGTTTGCACCCACGTTCCAATCAATGATTTTCTCCAAACTCCTCTCCCATTGCTGCAGGGATTACTCAGAGCTGGGGGAGGCAGCAGAGTCCACATCCTCTGTGTCATGTTCATGTGGGGGCACTGCTTGCCCGCCTTTAACACGTTTCCACTTCATTCTTCTGTTCTGAAACCATACTTTGACCTGGGTGATAAAGAGAAAATAATTACTTGTTGCCTCAGCCTGAGCTGTATAAAGCATATGTGTGTAGAGAGATGATTTGTGGAATTCTAGAAGAAAAGGTGAACAGAGTTTGACTAATCCATCTCTCTAATACAGACTGCAGCAATTATTCCTAAAATGCTCCACACAGATGTTCCTCTGAAACCCTCAAGGGTAGTACAAGTGCTTTGCCTAGAATCTTCATGTCAAACAAGGCACAGTGCCTCTCATGTATTTTTAACATCTAGGCCATCCAATCTAATGCTTCAGGAATTTTAATTTGCCTCACATAATTACACAATTCTTCTGCCGTCCACTTAGCCTTGATAAGGAAACCTAGACTGAGATGACAATGAGAGAACAGAAATACCTCTCTCCACAAAACTCTGTATAATTTTCTTTCCTTATAGAATGGAAAAAAAATTTCCACCTCAAAATACCACCTGACACAGGAAGAATGCATGTGTCAAACATTCATTCCAATAATTTCCCGCTAGTCAAAGTCTAAGGTGATATCCATATTCCATATGTGAACCTTGATATATCAATATGCACCAACAAGAACTCAGCAGAGACCAGCTATTACCAGGTCTATCTTTAGTTGAGAGAAACATAATTAAATTATTAACTACTTACAGAAATATGTAATGAAGGTGTCACTGAAATATTTTATGAAAAATCCTTTCATTAGGATCTTTTCTCCTGAGAAGCTGGGAAGCTTCAGCTTCTCCATGTTTTGCT
>JAXCLO010000113.1:2985881-2997243 GCA_035583995.1 Arremon aurantiirostris
ATGATGATGATGATGATTATTATTATTATTATTATTATTATTATTATTATTATTATTATTATTATTATTATTTCTTCTTCTAGGCTTTAATTGAACTAAATCATGCAGCTTCAGAGGAAGGTGTAAGTAGGGAAGCCACATTCTTTTTGGAGAAGCAAAACCAGGCCATTCAAAGCATTGCACTTGAAAAGGATCCCAGCTTTCCCTGGCTCCAGAGAGGAGCCTGAGTCCTGCTTTTATTTTATTTTAGTGAGATTTCCGTGGCAGAGCTGAGGTCTGCACAAGCCTGGGGTTCCCAGAGCTGATGATTTCCCTGCTGGGGCTGTTCCACCCTGCCCTGGCCAGGGTGAGATCCAGGGCTGTGACAGGAAATTCAGGATTATTCACTGCACTGATTGATGCTCAGGGTAAATCAGAGAGGAGATGTTTTCATGCCTCCAATTCCAAGCATTCAACAGGAACCAAACCCTGATCCAGCAGCATTTCCAGAGTGCAAATCCCTCCTAGAGAGAAATTCACCCACAGCTCCTCACTTGGTGAGGATTTACCCAGGGCAAAATGTTGTTGCACAGATAAATTCATTCAGGCAAAGGTGCTTTGACATCCTCACATGGAGCTGTGGAGTGAAAATCAGGCTCTCAGCGCTGCTGCAGCACTTCCAAACAGCTTCAGAGAGATGCTGAAGTTCAGCTCAGACCAATTTCCTCGCCCTGTGCAGCACGGTTCTCATGCAGAGGTTAATAACTGCTGATCTGTTCTGTGCACTCAGCATTTCCCCGGAATTTCAGCTTGATGTAGTGCCCTTTTCACCAGGAACACATTTCTCCCTGCCTGCCTTCCCTCCTGCTAATCAGTTTTATCAACACAGCCCCAGGTGAGGAATGGCTTTCAAGATGTGGGGACTGGGAGCTGGAAATTCCTGCTTCATGCAAATGATGCCAGGCAGCAGAGCCTATTAATGAGCTCCAAAAACCCAAAATCACAGCTGAGCAAACCCGAATAGCACTGTCAATTTACACCCCAGCACAGCCTGGCCTTGCAAGTTTATGAATCTCAGTGCTCTTTAAAAAACAAAGCATTAAATCATTTAGCCTGGGAGATGAGAATATCAATTATCTCGCTCTCCTATCTGTCACGGACATATTTTATGAAAAATCCTTTTGTTAGGATCTTTTCTCCTGAGAAGCTGGGAAGCTTCAGCTTCTCCATGTTTTGCTGCTTTGGAATGTGATTTGGAGAATTGTTTGCCCAGCCTGTGAAATTGTTTTTACTTCATGACCAATGACAGCCACCTGTGTCGAGGCTGTGAGCAGCCACAAGATTTTATTATCATTCCATTCTTTTCCTTTCAAGCCTTCTAATGAAATCCTTTCTCCTATATATCATTTTCTTTTGATATAATATGTATCATAAAATAATAAATCAGCCTTCTGAAACATGGAATCAAGATTCTCATCTCGTCCCTCATCCTGGGACCTCTGCAAACACCACCACAAAAAGGTGTTTGAAAGAATGTGGAGGCTTGGTTTTAAAATACCTCTGTGCCATTGAAAAAGCAGACCCTTGAGTAACATAATCTGGTTTTTAGCATTAGGGAGAAGTTGTGGGGGAGGAAGGAGGAGCTGGGGAGGGTTTGGGGTTTGGGAAGTACTTGTCTTTCGGTGAGATCCAGGTTCACAGCTATCTCGTATCTCCTGAGCCTTGTCAAGTAGTTGTGGTGGGCAAATTCAGCTTCCAGCTCCCTCAGCTGCTCCTTGGTGAATGCTGTCCTTTCCTTCCTTGATCTGCTGCTGCTTTCTGCCTTATTGCTGGAGATCTGGGTCTCTAGGAGGCAAGCACACTGCTGTGATTTGGGGTTATGCTGATGTGGGTGAACATGTGCAGTGGCAGAGATCTAAAAGACTCCTTGAAGTGCTCAGTGGAAATTTTAAGAAGTTTCTTTATGCTCAGCATAACTGAGTGGTGCTGTCAGCCTGATTTTGAGAGGACAGAGGTGGGACAGCTTGTGGTGATCACATAACCTCTGAACAGAGAGAGAAAATAAACTGTAACCAATGCAAAGTACCTGGGAGCTCATCACAGCTCTGTGGGAAGAACTCCCTTTCCAAGGTGCATTTTTCACAGTGGGAATAATTTAAAATGGATATTTGGATAGTCGGGTGTGTAGCTTAGAATCTCTCATCCACACAGTGTGCCGCAGGGTATTGTCAAGAGACAAAATCTTTATCCATGGTTTGAGGTTCTGGGAGATTCCAGAAATGGAAATGTGGCCCAGCTGCTTCAGTTTTGACAGAATGTGAGAAGTGACAAATGTGTGAAAGGACAAAACATCTTGGGCAGGTTTTCCTACTGTAGTGCCAGCTGAAAAAGAAGAAAGGAGAGGAAGGGAAGTTCAAGGAAATTCAAGGAAAGAAAAGGAAAAGAAATTCAGGAAAGGAAATTCAGGAAAGGAAAGGAAATTCAGGAAAGGAAATTCAGGAAATTCAGGAAATTCAGGAAATTCAGGAAATTCAGGAAAGGAAAGGAAAGGAAAGGAAAGGAAAGGAAAGGAAAATAAAATAAAATAAAATAAAATAAAATAAAATAAAATAAAATAAAATAAAATAAAATAAAATAAAATAAAATAAAATATGTGTCTCTCCCAAGGAGTGTGTCTCCTTCCAGGATCCCAACAAACTTCAGTGCTGGGTTGAATGTAGCAGCTGCCTCTGCCCTTGCTGCAGTGGTCACTGGAAGGTGGAAGCCCAGAGCTCTCAGGGATGTCATTGCTTACAGCTCCCTGAAAGGAAGAGAGCAGGGGACCACACAAAAGATGAAAAGAAAGTGTGAAGAGTGCTAGTAAGAGAGAAAAAAGAAACTTTTTTCTTCTATTTAAACAGGGAGATGTGCTTTGGAATCAGTCTCTTTAATGATAAAGATATCCCTCTAATGTGAGGAAGCTGAAATCTGCTGTTTACCTATGACTAGCTGATGCTTAAATGAAAGTGTTGTTCACCTTTTAAAGTATTATTTTATTTAAACTTCTTTGTATTTGGGAAAATTTTGCCTAAATATGCTTTTTCAGTATAAATGAACTCAAATTCTACAAATGTCTGCAAAACCTAGAAATCAATTAATATTTTTATCCCTGCATTCTCTGCCTGTGAAATGAGGCTGCTGGAAAATATTCTCCACTTGTAGCAGGACTGTGGGAAAAAGCACAGTGTAGCTTTTAAGTGAATATTATGGTATTTTAATGCATATAAGCATCTTAAATTTTAACAACCTCCTAAGAAAAAACAATTTAATGCATATTTCACTGATTTGGATCTGAGATATCAGCAACTTAGAGTTTGTATAACTATGAAATTATTGATTTTTACACTATAGAAAGTGTTTTGCTAGCTAGGATGGCACCATGAAAACCATGAACGTTTTCTGCACTGCTGGACATTGTCCTGATGGGCAAACTTTTAGAACCTCCTGTTCTGAGGTTAAAATATTTAACATTTAGGGAGCCCAAACAGAATTTATATTTAAAGGACGACTTTGCCTCCTGTACTTTTTACCACAAACTGAGATGTCAAATCCCTAGTATGACATTCCCTACTACCACAGGCAGCTCAGGTGAGGGATCTTTGCTCTCTGCCATTCTTTTGCTCAGACAAATGGCAGGTGTGAGTTCTGTGTGTGTACATGCCATGTGACTCCTGCTCAGTTCCAGCAAATTGTGCTGGTGAGTAAAATGCCTAGCTCAGTGCCCAAGATCTGCAGGAGTAAAATAAAATACAAAGACCAGAAAAAGAATAAGACAGTTAGTTAGTCATGTTAGACTAGTTTAGACAGTCCTGTTACTGTCTAAAGTTTCCCCAGTCAATATTATGAAATGTTTTGCTCAGCAGCTTGCTTTCTTAAGTCCCAGTCTCACCAGGTGTTCTCATTTCTGCTCAGAATTCCTGCTCTCAAACTGCTTGGGCCCTGATCACCTCGTGGAGCTCTCGCTGTTATCCTTCACTCCCAGATATTTTAACCTTAAAAATAGGTTAGAAACTGTTGTAAAATAGTTGGTAATTGTTAAGTATATACTGTTAGTCTGGTTGTTATATTGTAAAAGGGGTGAGAAGGGTGGTTATAAGAAATTACACCTAAGTAAAGTGCACCACTCCCCAAGCTAAATGAGCCAACCTGGACAAACTGTAAGGGCCAATCAAGCACCTAAAACTGCACTGTCCCACAACCCTGATTTCACATCACCTACCTGAGCTTTCCTTTTTCCTTCTGGATGGCTTTTTCTCAGAGTCACTTGTAGGATTTGCTGGTGCCTCATCATCCTCATCCACAGCCACGCTCACCAGGCTGGTGCTGCTGCCCTCTGCCTCTCCAGAAGCCAAGGCCAGCCCTGGGTTTGCTCCTCTGGTGGCCTCAGGTGCTGCCAGGTGCCACTCAGGGTGCTGGAACGAGGGGTGCTGCTCCTGGGGGAAGCTGTGGGGAGCTGGCACCAGGCAGGAGGCTGAGAAATCAGAGTAAGCAGCAAAATCTGCTTTTTGCTGGAAGGAGAACGGTGCTGCTGGGTAGTGGCTGAGCCCTGGAGCTGAGCTCAGCTCGGGCTGGGAGCTCCTCACACAGCCCCAGAGCAGGGGGGCAGGCTGTGGGCTGCTCATGCAGCTGCTGCTGCTGGGATCCATCTGCTCCCAGTCCTGCCCACACCTCAGGGCTCCTGCCTGCTGACAGCTCGGCCTCCAAAAGCACCAGAGAAGCAGAGGGAAACTCTTCCAGATGTTACAGAGATCTCCTCCCTAAACAGCGGTTTGCTGGTGATGCTGCTGCAGGTTTGCTGCTTTAGGAACTCTGGGTCTCGAGGTCTTCATTGCCAAGCAGATTTAGGCAGGGATTGCCATGAGCTGCTTCCTTGTGAGGTGCTGGGCATGAG
The DNA here is from genome assembly GCA_035583995.1 of Arremon aurantiirostris. Taxonomy (NCBI): domain Eukaryota; kingdom Metazoa; phylum Chordata; class Aves; order Passeriformes; family Passerellidae; genus Arremon; species Arremon aurantiirostris. Next base: position 2,990,791 of record JAXCLO010000113.1, read on the forward strand.
TGAAACACTTTTTAAACACTGGGCTGGGGAGACAGTGACAAGTTTGTGAAGTGAAATGTGAGCGAGGGAAGGAGGGGTTAACACACATACCCTCAGCCCCTCCAACCAAAGCAAAGCAGGCAGCTATTAATCATCTGAAACCTTATATGCACATCTAATGGGATTTGCAGATGGAGCCTTTTAAAGAAACAATGTCTGCATTTTTTTTTTTAAGGGAAAGAGCAGCGCACACACAAAAAAAGTCTTTAATGTTTCCTTGTAACACTATGAAGTTATTTTTATTGCACTGTTAAGAAAATTCTCAGTCTTGGGTTTAAAAAAAGCCCTAAACCAGGATTCAATAGACAACAAATCTCAAGAACTAAAGTGGAAAATAGAAGCAAGAAAGGCCTTCACTAATTATATATAATTTAAGACCCAATCCTAAGTTAAGAAAAATTATTAAACCTGGTTTGTACACACATGCAAGGCTTTGATTGGTGTTTGTTTTGTTAGATTTGTAAGACGTATTTGCTGAGGGTTGAAGTTTGCTGCCAGTGGCAGTTATTCTTTCTGTATTCTACTTTCTAGGGAATTTTCAATATACCCTCCTGCAAGGAAATCTCCTGATTTTATGCCAATGAAAGGCATGTTTTTCATCTTTTGTTGAACATTTTATAGTTTTTCCTAACAGAAAGCAGATTTTTTTAGACCCCAGAGCCATCCCAGCTGAAAAGGCATTAACAGGGAATCTGTTCTCAATCCCTTTTTCCCAGAAGTGAGAATGCCCCAAACCCTATGCCAGGGTTACTGCAGCTCCTCCTCAGGTTATTCTCCATATTTTTAATGACAATTTAGGTATTCCTGTGTCCCATGTCTCCAGAATCTGCTTACAAACATTTCAAATACTCCTCCAGGCCTTGCTCCATGTTGTCTGTGCCTCTTTCCCTTCTCCCACCACTGCTGCTGGGTTTTGTGAGCACAGGAGCGCAGAGATTTAACAGACATGAGGTCTTCATCTTCCACAAGAGCTGAAGTAATACTGAAGTTAGTTTGGTTTTTGTACAGTTCAGAATGGTAAAATTTCATGGAATCTGGGTGAGGTGGGCAATGTGTTTATCCTGGTATATCTGTTGGTTTTTAGAACATGGCCTTTTCCAGGAAATCAAATTATTTTAGTCTAAATCCTTCTGAACAAGAACATCAAATTTGTTTCTATCACAGGAATCTAAATTTTCATAAAAAAGACTCAATATCTGATAGCTAATTAATTCTCTAGGAAGAACTCACCTAAATACTTAAATCTGTTGCATTTAATAGTAAACATTTAAAAGCATTTCATACTCACAGGCAGGAGGAAGACCCCAGACTGTTCTTTTTTGAAATGTCAGGTTATGATGAATTTGTGAATGCTGCAAATGTTTCAGGGATTGGCAGAATCTAAGTCAGAGTCCAGAAGGTTGTGCCAATGCAGAATATTTAATTTATATTCTCTGTGTGTATGTGTTCACTTACATGGGTTACTCACGGTTTGCATTAATTCAGACTAAATCAGTTTTTCAGTCCTGCCTTCAGTGTACAAAAAGATCTCTCTAATTAGCATTTACACAGATTACTTACACTTCACTTAGATGGGTTACTTACAATTCATTTACATGGGTTACACTTTATTTACATTTACACTTTTTTTACATGGGTTACTCACACTTCAATTACATGGGTTACTCGTGGTTTGTATGAACTCAGACTGTCTGTTTTTCAGTCCTGCCTTCAATCTACAAAAAGATCTCTCTAATTAGCAAACATTCATCCTTGCAGGGATAGAAGAAAGGAGAACTATCCCTTAGTCTCAAGCCCACTTAGGTCAGGAACAACTTTAGGCCTGGCTGGATCCCCACATCGTCTCCCTTCCCATTAAACCGCTTGGGCCCTGATCCCCTCATGGAACTCTTGCTGTTATTCCTGCAACCCCAGATGTTAAAAATAGGTTAGAAACTGTTGTAAAATAGTTGATAACTGTTAAGCATGTACTGTTAGTTTGGTTGTTATGTTGTAAAAGGAGTGAAAAGGGTAGTTATAAGAAATTACACCTAAGTAAAGTGCACTACTCCCCAAGTGAAACGAGCCAGCCTGGACAGAACTGTAAGGGCCAATCAAGCTCCTAAAACTGGATTTGCATGAAGGATCCAAAAAGAAACCAATCCAAAGGGACAAAAAACAGGATAAAAAGGGGCACCTGACCCAGGGCACCGGTGCCACTCCATCTGGAACACTGGGGACATCACTACTGAAGACCTGCAATATCCTCAACGGGATCGCTCCGGCGTGACCCATTGGCCCCCTTGCTTTAGGCCTTTCTTTTTATTACAATAAATGCTGAAATCTCTTTAGTACCAGGAGTTTGGTCCCAGTTTTAACACCAGATGTGGGAACAGGAGATGTCTTCATTCTGGGAAGAAATTCTCCCTCCTGGCCAGGATGGAGATGTCTTTAGTACCAGGAGTCTGGTCCCGTTTTTAACACCAGTGGCTGTGTCCCTGGTGCCTAAGAGGAGAAGCTGCTCCCTGAACTGCTGAAATCCCTCCAACACCAGGGGTCTGGTCCCGTTTTTAACACCAGATGTGGGAACAGGAGCTGTCGTGGCCTTTCCTGGCCTGGGAAGCCTCGGGCCTGTGGGGCTCCCTCACCCCGGCAGCTGCCGCTGTCACTCGGCGCCTCAGCGGGGGCCGGGGCCGCTGCATCTTCCTGACACTTTTCCGCTGAAAAAACAACAACCAGCCCCTCCTGCCCAGCCCCGTTTGGTGCCTGAGGGTGCCACCTTTAACCTTCCTTAAGTCAACATTTCTGTGGTCAAGCACTGGGAAATGGATGGGCAAAATGGCATGGTGGAGGTGGGCTCTGTGAGGAGCGCTCCCGTAAGGAGGCAGAGATTTAGCCTTGATTTTGTTAGGAAAATTAATCTACAACCACCAGAGGTTTATGTCCATAAAGGAGGCAGAGGAGTCCTTTTACTTTATTCGAATAAAGTGTGCTGACAGGCACTGACCTCCAGGAGATCACTGCATTTGACCTGAGGTTGTGGAGAAGCTTCCAAAATGGAATGATAGAACTGGGATTGTGGGTGTGGAGTTTGAATAGAAGTGTGTAATATCACAGGGTGGAAAACTTAGAGTTTAAGGGTTTAGAATATTGTAATAAATATACAGCAAGATGGACGTCTTAGGGTGGAGGCTGGTCCTTCTTCTTCACCATCTTCTTCTTCTCCATGGATTTGGGTGGTTTTGTGTAATTGGATATAAAAAACTGCATTGTGGGCCATGGGTGGTTGGTTATTGGGTTAAAAGTAAAAATAATTTGGGTGTCATTTCTTAATTGGACAGTTTATCCTCAAAAGACCTTGTAGAGAGATGGGGCTCAATTTTTAGTTTGTTGGAGTGAAGTGCTGTAGAACTCAAGGGTTTGTGAGGCTGTAACATAGATAAGAAGTAATAAACATCTGAGTCCAAACAAGAAATACCTTCTCACACATTTAATCACAACCCTTGCAAAAAGAAGTTAAAACTCAACAGTGTAAAGCTTAGACTTTAATAGAGGCAGAGAACCTAGAAAGGAAAAATGATCTCCTACCAAGGAAAGTTAAAGAGCCATGTGATTAAGGAGTGCTATTAAAAGACATCAGATATTGGACAAAATCTCATGAAATGTTAACTTGCATTTTGATGTAATGCCATATGACATATTAGTCATGTTTAAAAGGCCTGTATTTGCAGAAAATCAGTATTAGATTTTTGATAATTTGAAGGAGGAGATTTAGAGAGGAAGTCTGCATTCCTTCTTAAAAAAATAAATTAAAAAGCAGCTACTTTGTAACAGTGACATCACAGTTGTATGATGCCTTTATTTCTCTTCTCCCTAAACATCTAAGAACAAGTTTTCAGTCAATTTGTAGGGAATTCTGAAGCACAAATGATACGTAATGTGTGAGAAATAGTGTTGAAGGAAGATGCCAAACAAGCAGCTCCTGGATCTTCAGTAGTGAAATGAATATATGAAATTAAATGAGTAAATAAAGTTTTTGGCTGCAAAGACTTTTACCTAAAACGTGCTGCACTTACTGAGAGGAGTGTCTGCCTTGCTCTGCATCTGGCATCACCACCACAAGCTTTTCTAATTTAATGATAATGTTTCCCTTAGCACTAAGTCAATATTTCCGGGATTAATTAAATTTGATGGCTTCACAGTAGTGCAGGAAAAAAAAAAAAAAGAAATCCTGCTTCAGTTAGAGGAAACATCAAGAAGTGTAAGAAACACTTTACATTATAATTTATCTTAGGACAGAGAGTAGCAGAAGCAAAAAGCAGAAGAAAGAAGGGGCCAGCTTTAAGTTTGCAGAAATACTAAAAGGAAAAATCACCAGCTAGAAGCTGCTGTAATGTTGCACAATGTTTTGTTCCTAAAAAAATTGACATGAAACCATAAAAAAGAAAAAAAAAAAATGCTGCTGTCATTGAAATGGGGAAATTAGACCAAATAAATTCTAGGATGGGTAGATAATCCCACTTAATTGGGATTATTTTACACAATTTGCTTAAAACATTATCTTTTGGTTCCTCTCTACTCTTAGGAAGTGGGTATGGATGCAAATAGGTAAATATTTATAATATTGATTGAAATTTAGCAATTACAGGAAGCAAATGTTCCATTTTTTCAGCAGCTGTGTGCTAAGGGAGCAAAAATCTTGGCTTGCAGGTCTGGACACAACTTCTGCATCCCTTGCTTGTCTCTCTTCTTGAAGTTCTTTTTGTGGATTTTAGGCCCAACACAATATATACATGAGGAACATTCCTCCCTTGAAAGGCCATAAAAGCAAATAATGTCTCAGCTACAACATTAATCCTTAAGACAGGAAAGACCATTTGCCAAAAACTTTGATAAATCATCTTTTTTTTTAATGACTCCTGTCTTTATTCTGTGCTTGCTATTGTAGCTGTTTCATGGAGAGCTGAATGTCCTGAGCAAGGTCCAAGGCAGCAGAAACTTTCTATTAAATCAAGAATATTTTATAAGATCAGCAAAGGAACAGTTAAAGAGTTTGACTGGCAAATAGTTTGAAAAATACAAAATTTGCTCAGCTTTTGGCACATTGCAAAATTCTGTTCTTTTCATCAGATAACATGGAAGAAACAAGAATCATGGCCAGGAACAGAGGAGCAGAACACTCAGCCTTTTAAAACCATTTTTTGTGGATATGGATTAACAAATCTGTATTTTGAGGCATAGCAGAATGCAACATCTTAATTTTGAGTGTTTGTTGTATTAAGAATCCCATCTGTTTCTGGAGATCCTACTAAATACATTTGTAGGATTGTCTGACAAGTGATAAACTCCTGAATTTCTTCAGTGCCAAGAGGTCTGCACTACTTCTCTTGAGACCACCCTTTGCCTTTAATACTTCAGTAAAGCTAGTTAAATTAAAGGCAAAATAAATTAAATGAAATGAAATTAAATTCAAATTAAAGGCTAAATGAAATGAAAATTTTGTAAAGGATTTGTAGAGGAGCCAGAATTCCTTCCTCTGTTGAATAGCTGTAATGGAATTTCTTTTTTCCTAAATTATAAAAGAATTAGTGAATTTATTATTATGTGGAATGCAGTCACAGAATGTTTTGAAGAGATCTGAGGAAATTCCAATATTCAAGGTGTCCTATGTGATCCTGTCTAGTAATTAAAGTTCAGCTTTTTTTTTAGGGAATTCTGCTGAAACCACAGAACACATTGTGTTGTATTACACCTTAGAACTAGGACATCAATGACTAGTTTCTGTTCAGTTTAAATTCACTTTTCCAGGAAGGAAAAGAGAAGGAATGAATTGTTGTGGTGGAGTATCTCCCTCTATTGGTACATTTTAAAATGTGCTGTAACTGTGGTTCCCATTTCATTGCACCAATTCCACTGGGTTTGGAACAATTTTTTTTTCATTAAAAAATTGAATTTACACTGAGCGGTGAATTTACACAGTGAAAAGTGAATTTACACTGAGCAGCCTGTCAGCTTGTCCTGAAATAAAGGCCTGAGGGCACAGGTTGTGTCTGCTGGTTGGATCTGGGACTCTGTGCTGGTGAATTTGGATTAATTTAGATAAATTAATCCAAATCTATTGTGGAGTACAATTAAATTTGTATTAATTTAGATAAATTAATCCACATTTATTGTGGAATACAATTCTACATACTATTTTAGGGATGCTACTAATGTTCTACAATTATTGGCTTAATCATCACATCAACAGACTTACACATTTTAAATATCTCCTGCTTGCAGAAGTCTAATGTAATTTTCTTTTTCTGGTAAATTAATCTGGTTTGATCTTGTTGCAATCTTGATTTAATTCTCAGCGCTCTGTTTGCTCTTGCCAAGGCCTCCTGTTATCAAATCTCTTGTGCTAAGCAGGTCCAAAGTCCATCCACTGTCAAT
>JAXCLO010000113.1:2997343-3023951 GCA_035583995.1 Arremon aurantiirostris
GATGGATGGATGGATGGACGGATGATGGATGGATGGATGGATGGATGGAGGAATGGAGGGATGGAGGGATGGATGGATGATGGACGGATGGATGGATGGATGCATGGATGGATGATGGATGCATGGATGGATGGATGGTGGATGGATGGATGGATGGATGGATGGATGCATGGATGGATGGATGGATGGATGGATGGACGGATGATGGATGGATGGATGGATGGATGGATGGACGGATGATGGATGGATGGATGGATGGATGGATGGACCTCAAGGATCTCCAGTTTATTGCCTGGAACAGCCTCCAAACCCAGGCTCTGGAGAGGAAACACCGAGGACTTCTGGTGTTTCCACAACGCTGGAGCTGCTCCAAGGAAATTGTGAGGGATGTGCTCACTCAAGGATTCCTCTGTCCAGCTCACAAACTCAACACACCATTCCAAATTTGGTCCCAGGCCCAGCTGCAGCTCCCTAATGAAACCCCCACCACAAGGAAGGTGTTCCTCACCCAAGGAAGGTGTTCCTCACCCAGAGGGAATTCATGGCTTTGGGCACACGGAAGCCAATTATCCCTTTCCTCATTTTTCGATTCATTTTCACCTGTTTCTCCTGCTAATCCCTGGGCCCTTCCGTTCAATTAGCACCCTCTCCACATGGGATGAGGAACAAGCCTCGGCAGCAGAGATTTAACCCTTCCCAAGGTAGAAAAGATGGAATGAAACCCTGGGCAAGGAAACGTCCTGGTTCTGGGGGCACCTCCTTGCTCACAGCATTGCTGCCTTGGCTGCAGAGCAGCTTCACTTCCAGTTCAAGGAAATGCTGATTTTCCTACAGATTTATTCCCTTCCTCAAGGAAATGCTGATTTTCCTACAGATTTATTCCCTTCCTCAAGGAAATGCTGATTTTCCTACAGATTCACTCTCCTGCTCAAGGAAATGCTGATTTTCCTACAGATTCGCTCCCCTGCTCAGCTGACAGGAGCAATTACCTGTTTTGCTTTCTCAGATTTGTATTATGGCAAACAGATGTTTTGGGAATCGCTGCACCACCCAGATTTTCCTGAGACGACTGGAAAAGAAAGGAATTGGGGGTTTTGGGCTTTTTTGTTTTCTTTTTTCTTTGTGTATTTTGATCCTAACAGTTTAAGGTTCTGCATCGTGGCTGCTTATAAATGTTCAGTCACCCTCCACAAGTCAGTCTCCTGCAATAATTGTCCCTGATCTTGGGAAACAGGAAAAATATTGGGAAAATGCAATTCCTAGGTAATTACAAATTACAAAGATTGTGAAAATACAATTCCAAGTAATTCCTAAGGATGGATCCCCATGGCATCTTAGGATTCCTAGGGCACCCCAAATGACCAAATCTTTAGATGTAATTTCTATAAATGTACTTATGCAGCAGCTTTGTCTCTTCAGCTGGTTGTTAAACTGACCAGAGCCACAAACACAGCACAAAGCAGCAGAATTCCCTGGCTCCCCTTGCCAGCTCCTGGAAATTGCTGTTGATTTGTGCATTTGCAAAGTCTGCCGTGCTGAAGTTTCCACTGGCTCCCACTCAGGTGGCTCCCAAGGGTGCTCATTGGGATTCCCAGCGTGGCACAGCAATCTGAGCCCCTGGGCAGGCTCAGCAGGCTCCATTTGCATTCCAGAGTGCCTCCACTCATCAGATATCGCCTGGGATAATTATCCAGAATCTAGAACTGATCAACGAGTGGGTGCCATGGCCCAGGAAAAAAAAAAGGGAAAAAAAATCCCCAGCTGGAGATGCAGCAGCGTGGCTGATTTCTCCAAGTTTTATTATAATCCTCCATCAGACTCTCTAATGATGATCCCAGTGCTGCCTGGGCTTGCACTCCTGGAATATATTAATGTCAGCTGCTCTGCCCCATTCCAGGCATTAAAAGCCCTGCTGGATTTGAGCTGTAATCCCTGAAAAGTGTAATCCAAGCAGGGCTGGTACATGTGTGCATAACTGGCCAAAAAAACAGATTAAAGCAGCAGCATCTGCCTCGGAGCAGCCTTTGGAATTCCCGTGCTGCTCAGGGCGAGGAGATGAAACCATGCACTGGTTTAATTTTAATTTCTAACACAAATCCTTGTTTCTCATCTTCCCCCTGAGTTTTGGGGAGGATTAGAGGGAATGTTTTGGGCTTTGTCTCCCCTTCCCAGCACACAGTTACTCACTCACACTCCTGGGCTTGCCCACATGAGTCCCTCTCCCCATCCCTGCTCTTGCAGTGAAATCCAACAAAAATCAGAGATTGTTTGCTCGGCACTTCCACATCCTCCCAGCTTTAGGGCTGGCAGCAGGAAGGACGTGTGAGAGGTGCCTGGAGCCTGCAGGACGGAGCAGAACAGCTTTCAATTATCCCAGGAGTGAAAATAGCATCATCCTGCAGGCTGCCAGCAAGGACAGCTCCCCAAAGCTCTTGGTTCCCTCTCCTGCCTGTCCTGCCCGCATCCAAACCACCTTGGCTGCAGGGAAACAGGGATGGGAGAGGACAAACTCCTGGAAACAGAAGGAATTTGGAGCTTTTGAGGTTTGCTGGACCTGGGCAGTGCTGGCTGCACCTCTCAGAGTGGTGCCAGCCCCTGATGGGATGGGGACTCACCTTGGGAGGTGACAGGGATCATGTCCCTCCACTCTGGGATGTGACAGGGATCGTGTCCTTCCACCTTGGGAGGTGACAGGGATCGTGTCCTTCTACCTTGGGAGGTGACAGAGATCGTGTCCCTCCACCTGGGGAGGTGACAGGGATCGTGTCCCTCCACTCTAGGATGTGACAGGGATCGTGTCCCTCCACCTTGGGAGGTGACAGGGGTCGTGTCCCTCCACCCGCGGAGGTGACAGGGATCGTGTCCCTCCACCTGGGGAGGTGACAGGGATCGTGTCCCTCCACCTTGGGAGGTGACAGGGGTCGTGTCCCTCCACCTGGGGAGGTGACAGGGATTGAGTCCCTCCACTCTGGGAGGTGACAGGGATGGTGTCCCTGCCCCAGGTTTTGCCTCTCCCAGTTCAGAGGTGCAGAGCTGGAGCCCTGGAGCGAGGCTGGGCTGCTCGCCTGTCTGAGCACGCTGTGCCCAAGCCCAGTCCCTGTCACAGCGGTGGGACAAGGACCCCATTTGCACATCCTCATCACAATCGCTCCTTGTCTTTCCCCCCCTGCTCCTCCCAGCACCCTCATTTGCAATTTTGCCGTGTTTCTGCTCTGCCTGCCCGGCCCATAAATCACATCAGCGAGAGAGGCGAGCTGGGCTGACAGGAGACATCAGCAATAAGTCAGACAAGAGAAGGGAAACCATGGCAGCAGCAAACAGGAGAGGGCTGCAATAACAGCATCTATTTTATTTATCTGCCATCTCAAAGTTCTCAGTGTCTGTGGCTCAGTGCTCTGTGCCAGGGGACAGGAGGGACAGCTGAAGGTAATAAGAGCTGACCTGAGCTGCTGTGGAGAGCTTAAAGAAAAGACAGCCAGGAAAGAACCCAAAATATTCTCACTAACACACGTCTGCTGCTTTGTTTTTCTGAGATCTTCCAGGGGTGACACTCACAGCACTGCTGGATCTGTCCCTCCTTTTGGGATTTACACCTGGCACGGGGCTCTTGGGTCACCTGGTGTTCTCTGCACAGTCCAAGAGGGTGTGAAATGCCACCGCCACCATCAGGAGTGCCTGGCACTGGTTTTGGGAGGGAAAAACCCACCCAAAATGCCATGGGATCCCAAATCTTCCTGGAAGGATGTTCCATGTGCTGTCCTGGACGTGCTCATCCCACTCCCTGCCCTTCCCCAGGCTGTGCTGCTGTTTGCCAAAGTGGGACAGGACCTTCTAAATATAGACCTTTCCTAATGGCTGCAAGGGGGGAAAAATATCCTGGATCCATTTTTCTTTACAAGGGAGCACCGTGGGGATTTCATAATTAAACTGTGCACATCCAGTTGCTATGGAGCTTTTCCCAGTCCTGTATCCATCAGCCAGAGGAAAATGGGTCAGTGTAGCTCTCTGCCAGGCACCAGGTCCCAGGTCTGGTTCCTCCCATGCAGAACTGGCCCTGAGCTGGTGGGGTTGGTGTTGGTGGCCTTGGTTTGCATCCACAGCCAGGTGATGCTGAGCCAGAACCTCCCAGGGGAGTTTTGGAGCTCTCACCTCTCACCTGGAGCATGGCCAAGCACTTGGAAGTCTCCACCAGGTGACAGCAATGGCCTTGCAGGGACACGTTGGAAAATCCAGATTTATTTTTCATTCCAGCCTAGTTTTTCATTCCTTCAGCAGAGTTAATCCCAACTTGAAAAAAACCCAAATAAATTGGAGAAAAATCCAGCCTTGATGAAGAGCCCAGAGCAGGCTGGTTGCTGTTTCTGTCTTTCCTTTTCTAGCCACAAAATTCCAATTTCAGCAGGGATATTCTTCCTGCAGCTTGCCTATCTTACCTTAAATTTCCATCCCTTAGATTTCCTTTTCTAGCCATAAAATTCCAATTTCAGCAGGGATGTTCCTCCTGCAGGTTGCCAGTCCCTACTTACCTTAAATTTCCATCCCTCCTTACCTTGATTTTCAATGAGAAGCAGCCAGAGCCCTGTCCCTGTGAGTGATCCTTTGGGACACCTGGCACAACAAATAAAATACACCCAAAGCTCTCCCTTCAGACTGCTCTGGGAGATACATTTTGTGCATTTCTTGGTCAGATTTAACGAGGTTTATGTAAAAGGTCAGAGCAGCTGCATCCTCTGTGGATCCCAAAGAGGAAAAGACAGCAGAGCAGCTGTCCTCAAGGTGGGCTTGACCTTATCAGATGGATGAAAATGTAGGAAAAATTTTAAAAAAACATTGCTGGTGCAATGAGGCAGCTGCTTCTGAGCCTGGGACTGTGACAATTCCTGCAGAGCCAGTGTGGGATGTGGGCTGGAGCAGCATCACCCCTAAAAAGCAGCAGGGAGGGTGCACAGATTATGGATTTAATTATAATTTCCCAGCCCACCATATGGAGCAGCCAGAGGGAGAGGTGATTTTTATTGTTATTATCATTATTTTCATCATTATTATTATTACTAGTCGCTTGCAAGAACTTTCAGATTTTCTCACTTTTAATCAGTCAAACTCCTGGAGATTATTTGTGCTTTGCTGCCTCAATAACAAAAGGTCTTTGGCAAAAGTAATCTTGCTTTAATTCCCTTTAATTCACTTTCAGTCACCTCCTCCTGGGCACAGCCACCAGGATGATGGGCCCAGGCTGGGCAAGGATCTTTCCCATTATCCTAAACTGGTTTGGGTTGGAAAGAACCTTAAAAATCATCTCATTCCCACCCCCTGCCCTGGGCAGCGACACCTCCTGTGATTTTCCCTGCTGTCACCATAAAAATCCTCAGGAGGAAAACACCGAGGGATTTCTTTGCTCACAAACCCCCAGAGCTCCTGGCCATGGTGGTAATTTATCAGCCTCGTTATTCCATCCAAACTAATTGCCTCAAAACACAACAAAGGCATCTCCCGGCGCCTTAACAGCGAGCAGGGAAAGGGCTGTAAAAATAACAATAAACGGGGTTTTATGGCAGAGGCTTCCACGGGGAAGGGTTGATGGCTGTGCACGTCCAGAGGCCAGGAAATTCAGCTCAGGGTGGGGAAATGTCAGGAAATTCTGGGGGGATGGAGCAGAGGGATGTGCAGGGGGAGATCCCACAGCCGCACCACAAAATTGGGATTGCAAGAAAAACCCCAAATAATTCCCACTCCGGACTGTGCAGGGTCTCACCCCTTTCTGAGCCTAATACAAAGGCTTTTAATGAGGTTAATTAGCACACAGAGCCGGTGTTGTCCCGCAGCTGCATTCTGACCATCAGTGCTGCGATTAGAGCAGGAGTTAATTGCTGTTTTTTCTTGATCTTGCTGTTGTTATTCCCTCTTCCAAAAAAAGGATGCAGACCCCACACACCCTTGGAAGCGAACCCTGCTTGGAGTATTTGGAGGGTTATCAAAGCCTTGGTGTAGCTGAGACTCAGCTGAACTGCAGGGCAAGAGGAAATGACTGAATTTTGATGTGAAAAACTAATACTGCGACAGAAAAATAATAATAATAAAAAAAATCTCATTCTTTGATATTTCTAAACAAAAGGGTGGTCCCAGAGGTGAGCTGCAGCCCTGTCAGAGAGAGGAAAAGCATATTGTGCATTTCTGAGATTTTCCAGGGCTGTTCTGTGCTCCTGAGCTTGTACCTTGTACGTTTATTTATACACGGGTGACTTAATTAGATGTTCTTTTGTCTCCGGTGGCAGCCAGATGAATCAGCGCTCTCTGTACACATGCAAGGTCTCTGCTCAGGACCAGCTCCTCAGAAACTCACATTCCCAGCCTTTTTTATAAAACCCTGGCAGGGGTTTTTGGGGGCTGTATTGCCCTGACCTGAAGCTCCCAGCGCTGCGTATTCCCAACGTGGCTTTGATAACACAACCATGAGGTGAAAAATAAAGGAAACACTTTGAGGGGTAAAGAAATGCCTAGAAATGCTCACATTCATTCCCAGGAATGATGGGCACACTCAGGGCAGGACAAGTGGAGATGCTCCTGGTTTATGGACCCACCATAATTCACCCAGAGCTTGTGTTGCTCCAACTTGCCAGCCCCAGGAGACAAAAGCAGCTGATGGAGAGGATTTCTGGGATTCACTGGTTCTTTTCCTGCCTCTGCTGGTTATTCCAGTCCTGCGCACCACCCCAAATCCCATGTGATTGCTCTCACCTTCCAGTCCAAGCCAGGTGTCCTCTGAGATTCACAGAATTCACAGAATCACTGGGTTGGAAGAAACCTTAAAGATCCCCGAGTCCAACCCAGCCCCAACCCCTCAAATCAACCCTGGCACCTAGTGCCACATCCAGGGCATTTTCTTAAACACATCCAGGGATGGTGACTACACCACCATGGCTGATGGAAAGCTAAAATCATTTATCCAACCCCTTTTTAATGAACCCACACAAATCCAGGGTTTGGTGGGGACATCACCACCCTGCTCAGCCCAGCCCCACCCAGGTCACCCAAAGGACCTGGGCAAGAGGCAGCCTGGGCACATTTGAATCCTTAGAGTTGATGATCTGCCCCAAAACAGGATCTGAGGGTGGTCCCATGCCTGCTGGAGCAGCCACAGCTGTGTCAGTGCAGCTGCTGCAAAGGAGTTTATTTATGCAAATAAATTAATTTTTATTTAAAAAGAAATTTAAAATAAAAAATATTTAAATACATTAAAAATTATATTTAAAATATATTTATTTTATGCAAAATGGTATATGTTACATATTGATATACACACATACATATATATGTATATATATATCAATATAATACATTGTATTATGTATATATATTACATAATATATATTACGTAATATATATTACGTAATATATAATATATAATATATAATATATAATATATAATATAATATATAATATATAACAGCGAAATAATTACATATAATTATTTATTGTAATTATACAATATATAAAATATCTAAATAATAATACATAATTATTCATATAATATAGATAATTGCAATTATAATTATAATATATAATATAGATTATATTTAATAAATATTATATATATATACATATATGCACATATATATGCACATATATATGTATGCACATATATACATACACACACATATATATATATATAATAGATATAATATTAATATATAAACTCCTTGCTTTATATGTAGCCAATAAAACCTTTTTCCTCCCTCAATTTCTGTGTGTTGCTTACCAGCACAGTTTGCTTTGGAGAATAATTTACAGAAGTTGTCTTAGCCTGATGCCTTTGCATAAAATAGTAATTCAGACTTTTTCGAAGGATACTTTGCTTTCACACCACGAGGTGGAGATGTCTACCTGCAATTTTGGGTAAAAAAAAAAGAAAGGGAAGTTGTGGCTGAGGTTTAAATAAAAAGGGTGCCTTCCACCTCCCCTCCTTCCACTTTTAGCCACATAGTCTAAAAGTATAAAGATACTTTATCAAGGACCTCCATTATTCTTTTGGTTACATAAAAAATAATTTTTAAAGCCCCGGAACTGCATCACCTGTCCACTGCTTGATGAATGTATGAATTTCCATGGATTTTCCATCTTGTGTTCCTCAGGATTTGCTTCCCAACCCTCATGGGCAGCTGAGAGCTGAGGATGCTTCCTGCAAGAAAAACCAGCCAGGAAGCCCTTGGTGTGAGAGAAGCCCACACCTGGGCACAGGGAGAAATAAATGAAATAATAAATATATTAATTAATAAATTCCCAGTTGGAGCAATTCTTGTAGGAAAGGCCAGAGCTGAAGTGCAGGGCCATCAAAAGCACACCAGGTCAGACACCCCACTGCGGCTGATGGCAAAGGAGGAGGGAAATCATGGCTTCAAACAGGATCTATAAAAAGGATATTTATAAATTTATAAAATTTATAAAATATAAAATTTAAATTTAATATATATAATTTTAAAATATACAACTTTATACACTTTTGAAAATTATTAATTTAAAAAATATATATGTATACATTTATTAATCAGGATTTTAATAAATCCTGAGTTTTATGCAAACCTAGGATTTATAAAAAGAGAATTTTGCAGACTTTTTTTGCACTAGAACAAAGTCAAGCTCAGGAGTGGGGGCACATTCAGAATCCCTGAGCTTTGTGGGGCCTTTGGGTGCAGGGACAAGGCTGCCCCCAGATTTGCTGAATTCATGTTCCTCTCTCCATGGCTGTAGATATATACACTTATACTTTACATAGATATATAAATAGAAATATGTATATAAAATATATAAAGATATATATTATATATTTATTATTACTCCTGTTACTATATATATTATACTCCTGTTAATATATATATATATATATATATTATACTCCAGTTAATATATATATTATTACTCCTGTTAAAAAATACATACATTATACTCCTGTTAATATATATTATACTTCTTTTAATAAATATATATTATTACTCCTCTTAATATATAAATATTGTAGTCCTGTTAATATATATATTTTTACCCCTTTTAATATATATATTTTTACCCCTGTTAATTTATAGATATATATTTTATACTCCTGTTAATATAGATATAAAATTACTCCTGTATATATTATTACTCCTTTATATATACATATATATTACTCACTCCTGTTCTTTGTTGCTCAAACACAGTGAGGCAAACTTGACTTAGGATGCAGCAGCTATGGTTTATGGAGAAAAAAAAAATTGATTTTCACACTTTCATGTCTTATTCTTTTTAGTTCCATGCATGCTAAAAAAAAAAGGTAAATAATTTTTTTTCTATTGGATATTTTATTTTAAAAAGCAGCAGTTTCCTCAGCTGGAATGGCCTCTGTGGTTGCCATGACAGTGACTGGCAGGATCATAACACAAAGGTGAGGAGCCTGTAAGTTGAAGGAGGCCTCATGTAGGGATTGATTGATAGAAAAAGTGATTTTTAGCTTGGTAAGAAAGAGTGGGAGCAGCTCCTCCACTTGCCCCTTGCTGGGTTCCCAGGGCCTTAAGCCCTCCAGCAAATAAGGAAGTATTTGCCCAGAAGATATGAGAACAGAGGCTGATCTAAAAAATCCCCAAGGAATTCTATTTATTTCTGAAGGACTCAAAATTGGGAAAAAAAAAGGAAGAAAAAGAAATACTAAAAAAAGGAAAAAAAAGCTAAAAATAAAAAAAAAAAGGGTAAAGAGGAGCTGCTGATTCCACTGAGTGTAACTGTGCCCAGCTGTTGGTGGGAGGATATGGGGACAGTGAGAGACTGAAACACCCTGATATTTGGGGTTTGGGTGGGATATTTGGGTATTTGGATATTTAGATATTTGAGTATTTGGATATCTGGACATTTGGATATTTGAATATTTATTTGCATATTTGTCTCTTGGCCAGTCAGGTTGTGTGTTCAGTTCAGTTGAAATTCTCTCTTTCAGGAAGGAAAAGAGAAGGAATTGTGAAGGAATGGATTGTTCTAGTGGAGTATCTCCCTCTGTTGGTCCATTTTTAAATGCAATGTAACTGTAGTTCCCATTTCATTGCACCAATAATTGCAATTAACATGACTCTGACTCATTAGACAGAGCCCTGCCAGACGAGGTTGATGCCAAAATATTTCTCTTTTGATTCCCACAGTTGCTCCTTATCCATGTTTTTTAGGGAATCTTTAAGATAAAAAGCTGCTGCCTTTATGGTGCTGTAATTAATAAATCTTCAGGTCCTCATTAGTGGTAAAGATCTGGTAAGCTTCACTTAAAATGAAAAATTTTTGAATTTTTATTACTGTAATGTTCTAATTCTCAAATCTGCTGCGCACATTTATCAACCACAAGTTAAAATGTGTTTGTAGGATTAACAAAATATTCCCATTACCAACCAGTGAGTTCTTAGAGGAAAAAAATCAGGGAAACTATGGAAGAAATAATCTTATGATGCTTTGTTTCTGCTTGATAGTGTTGTAAGAATATCTCAGTAAAATGTGGGAAGAAGAGCAGCAGATATTCTGTTGGAATCCTGGATGCTGAGAATTTCAAATTTTCTGTGCTTAAAGGCACAGACCTACAAGAGAACACTGCATTTAACCTAAAGGTATAGAACAAGCTTCCAAAATTAATTAATAGCACTGAGATTATGAGTGTGTAGTTAGTTAGAAGTGTGTAATATCACAGAGTTGAAAACTTCAGGTTTGGGGTTTTAAAATATAAGAATAAATATAAAAGAAGATAGAAGTTTTAAGGTAGAGACAAGTTCTTCTTCTTCACCTTCTTCTTCCTTCTTTTTCACCTTTTTCTTCCTTCTTCTTCTTCAGCTTCTTCTTCCTTCCTCTTCACAGATTTAAATAATGTTTTGTAATTAGACAAAAAAGTCTAAAATATGAGGTTCAACAGATCAGTTACTGAGTTAAAAAGGAAAATAATCTAAGTGTCCTTTCTTAATTAGACAGCTTAATCTTAAAAGACCTTGTAACAAAAGATAGGTAAACATTTTGTGCCTTGCTAATAAAAAGTTACAAAACAAATAGTTATAAAACTGTTTCACTGATAAGAAATAATAAACACCTACTTGGCTCTCTCATTTCAGGCACAATGGGATTTATGTTTGGGATTAAATACAGATTTGATAAACAGCTGGAGCCAAGTGTGGGAAACGAATTTGTAGAGAATTTTTCAAGTTCGATAGAAGGAGAAATAAAACTATGAAAGATGCATTGCAGTAAGAGCCACGAGGGGTAATTTTAGTTTATTTGCTTTAAGGCATTTACAGCATGGTGTGGCAAAAGCTGATAGGCCAAGAAACACTTATAATTAGGAAATAATTAGCTTCTGATTGTGATGATGTGAATTATAACATCTGTATTGTCTCACCCTTCACATGAGACTGAAAATTGAATAAAAGTTTTTAAAATTCCTCTCAGTTCCCCCATTTTTGGGTCAGAAAAAGGCTTAATCCAACATATATATTGTAATAATATTTCTTTTTATTTGACAGCAATCAGAACCCCTGGTTTCTGTCCATGAATGACCCAAATCATACATAAGATGTTTTTAACCTCTGAATAAGTGTGGTTCCATCAGAAAAGGGGAGGAACAGGGAAAGCTAAAAGGATTTTTCACTTTTTCCACCATATAGGTGTCTATGTGTTACACCCACAGCTGGAATTGGATATTCAGGAGCTCAGCACTTAATAACAGTGATAAATTGCATAATTAAATTGTGTGTTCTGCCACTAGAAGCCAACAGGAGAAAGAAGACTTAAAGGCCTCAGATGCTCTGCTCAGGTCTGTGCTGGACTGTCAGCCCAGTGCAAGTAGGAAATGGCCAAAATTAAACACAAACTGACATTAAACCCACACTTTTAGAATACTGTAGGCTAGGTCCAATTAGGAATTACCACTTATTTATTATGAACAAGTAGAATTCTAATTAGGCTGATTGGAGCCTCAGCTACTCCCTCAGATTGGATTGGCAATTAAGGTACTTTTTGTGCCAGTAATTATGGTTTACCATGAAATTACTCTCCCTTCTGGCCCCAAAAAAGCATCGAATTAACCATGAGTGGAATTATATTTATCACCGTGCTGTAGAGACTTTGCAAATAAATACAAACAATTAGAAAAACCACCCAGAGTGCTGTGCCAGCACAGCAATTAGGGTTTGAAGAGAGGAATTTTTGCTGAAGCCAAACTGGCTGGGCTGTCACTGCAGAGAAGAGCCCTGAGGGGGCTGGACCTCTCCTGGTCCCCTCCCAGGACAGACCCAGCAGGAGGAAAAATGCAGAGAATTGAGTGTTCCACCAGCATGGTCCTGGAGCAAGGAGCCAGCTTTGGGAATTGGATTAAATCCTAGTTTGTATGGATTTTCAGGGCCACTTGAATTGTTTTTTTTGACTTTTAAGTGGGTATCTTCGTGCAGAAATAGTGAACATTTTATGCTTCAATTTGTTTAGCAATCCAAATTTCATGAACATATTGAATTTCCTTTGGAACAGTCTGGTGCTCTCTGAGATGTCACAGTGACCCCCAGGTGACCAAGCCAGACCAATCCAAGGCTGGTGCAGGGGATTTCAGCAAAAAGTGTCACCAAAAGGACACCAAGCACAAGCTAAACCTGAATTCTTCCCTTGCCCAGAGAATTAGAAAGCAAATTTCTTTTCCTAATATTTGAATTCTAGCCCCTATAGCTGCAGTTGCTATTTCAGTGACAATTTCAGCAGGGTAGTGAATAAACTAGCTTCTGACTCATTTTCTCTCCCTTTCCCTGCAAAAATCCATTTGTTTCTGGCCAAAGTGGAGTTCTGTACCACAGAGCTTTGGGCTTTCATAGCTGGAATAACCACCCCCCTTCATTATCACATTAACATTGGAAGACCATCTATAAATCACTTGGATTTATGTATCATCAGTAGGGGATCATGGATTAAATCCTACTTTGTATAGATTTTCAGGGCCACTTTAACTGTTTTTTAACTTTTAAGTGGGTATCTTTCTGCAGAAATAGTGAACATGTTATGCTTCAATTTGTTGAGCCACCCAAATATGCATGAAAATACTGAATTTCCTTTGGAACAGTCTGGTGCTCTCTGAGATGTCACAGTGACCCCAGTGGATAACTGGAGGTGACCAGGCCAGACCAATCCAAGGCTGGTGCAGGGGATTTCAGCAAAAAGAAAGATGGAATACAGGCAAAAGAAAGCTTTGCCTGTCCTCCTTATATCTGCAATAGTCACTTTTCTGATTTGTGTCAGGGAAAAAAGGGAGAGTTGTAATGATTCTGTTCTTTCTGCTGCTGAAACATTCTGAGGACAGCAAACTTTAATGAAATATTCTGGAAAAAGAAATGGATTTCTCTGAAATGGAGGGTGGATTGTTCTCTATAAAGTAATATGAAGTAATGAGTTTTTTTTTTTCTTTTTTTAATAGCATACCTAAGTTCCAAGAGTCTGGCAACTCTTTTTTTTCCATTTCACTTAGATGTGATTTTTGATCTTGAAAGGCCTTAATAATACAGTGAGAAGTACATTTCAGAGCCAAACTTTAGAAGTGAGTGGATTCTGAATGGCATAATAAAGTTACAATTATTAATAAAAACACTTGCCATTAAAGGAAAATAGACAGAGGATGTCCATGAATTCCCTTCACCAGACTTATACAATGTATAATTCAAGATATACTGCCAAGAGAAGGCTGACAATCATTTGCCCACAGGCCTGTAAAATATGACATGATAATTCTCCCTATTTCAGTAGGAACAATCTGCCATGCAGACAGCACAGAATAGAACATTTGTATCATAGTAACTCAAACCACCAATTTAACTTAGACAAATGAAAAAAAATAGGCTGCAGCCCACACGCTGTGGCCTGGCACAGAGCAGCACCCAAAGATGAATGCAGATGATGAGATTAATTTGTTGGGCCCTTACTTATCACCTAGAGCCTGAGGCTTCCTTTATTCTGAGCTCATTTCCTGCTGCATGCCCAAGGTGCTATTTCAGCTTGGCTCCAGCCAAACAGGGCAATTTAGTGCAGCCAGAAGGGGCCAGAATTACCACATGTCCTGATTAAAATGCACTCACAGCTCAGCTCTTTGAGCCTGGGGTCTGTCTGTCTGTCTGTCTGTCTGTCCTTTGCTCCAGCTCATGCCTGCTGCTTTTTGGCCCTGGGACACTTTAGACCAGAGGATCTCACAAGATCTGCTGCAGGATCTTCTTGTTTGCACTTTGTGCCGGTGTTTGAGAATGTCTTCTCTTCAGGAAATTTTGGTGTGGAGTTTGAAAGAAACAAATTCCCCAGTGCTGCTCTCCAGCCTAAGGGACAGAGCTGGGACACCTGAGAGGGTCACATTGACTTGTGGATTTTTTGCTTCTTTTCTTTTGCTTCTTTTGCTTCTTTTCTTTTGCTTCTTTTCTTCTGCTTCTTTTCTTCTGCTTCTTTTGCTTCTCTTCTTTTGCTTCTTTTGCTTCTCTTCTTTTGCTTCTTGTCTTTTGCTTCTTTTGCTCCTTTTCTCTGCCAAGGTCAGGATTAAATGTGTGAGATGGTATTTCTTGTTTGGACTCAGATGTTTATTAGTTCTTATCTATGTTACAGCCTCACAAACCCTGAGTTCTACAGCACTTCAGCAAATTAAAAATGGAGCCCCATCTCTCTCTCTAAAAGGCCTTTTAAGGATAAACTGTCCAATTAAGAAATGGCACCTAAATTATTTTTAATTTTAACCCAATAACCAACCACCCATGGCCCACAATGTGGATTTTTATATCTAATTACACAAAACCACCCAAACCCATGGAGAAGAAGGTGAAGGAGAAGGAGAAGGTGAAGGAGAAGGAGAAGAAGGAGAAGGATCATCCTCCACCCTAAAACCTCCATCTTGCTCTATATTTATTCCGATATTCTAAACCCTTAAACTCCAAGTTTTCCACCCTGTGATGAGTACATCTAATAAACTTTTTATTTTTATTTACCAAAAATGCATTTTGTTTATCACACTGCCTCTCTCATTTCAGCTGGAATTGGTTTTTTCCTGCAAATTGGTATGAAAAATTAAAGCATTCACAGAGAGAAAGTTTTTTAGGCCTGACTGTTGGGAACAAAATCTCCCACAGTACCCAGAGTGTTCCTCTGTGCTGCATGTGATTCCAAATAAAGATGAGCAATTTACTTTCATGAACTAATTAGTATTTAGCTTTGTGATATGAAAATAAGATATTGCTCTGATAACATTTAAAGCCAGTGAGCTTTAAAAAAGCTTATTTTGACACCATTATCTGACTGGGGTGTTTCTGCATTTCTTTGCTCATGGAACTTCCTTGTAGTACATTTAAAATCTAGTGGTAAATATTTTCTGGTGATCACAATAGATCTAATGGTTTAACATTTAGAATCCAGCGGTAAATATTTTCTGGTGAACTCAATAAATCTAATGATTTTACATTTAAAATCTAGTGCTAAATGTTTTCTGGTGAACTCAGTAAATCTAATGGTTAACACTTAAAATATAGTGGTAAATGTTTTCTGGTGAACTCAATGATCTAATAATAGAATGGTTTTACATTTAAAATCTAGTGCTAAATGTTTTTTGGTGAAGTCAATAAATCTAGTGGTAAATGTTTTCTAATGAACTCAATAATATAATTACTATTAATTATAATCTACTAATAGAATGGTTTTACATTTAAAATCTAGTGCTAAATGTTTTTTGGTGAACTCAATAAATCTAGTGGTAAATGTTTTCTAATGAACTCAATAATATAATTACTATTAATTATAATCTAATAATAGAATGGTTTTACATTTAAAATCTAGTGCTAAATGTGTTCTGGTGAACTCAATAATCTCATGGATTTACATTTAAAATCTAATGCTAAATGTTTTCTCGTGACTTCAATAAATCTAAAGGTTTTACATTTAAAATCTAGTAGGATATGTTTTCTGGTGAACTCAATAATCTAATGGTTTTGCATTTAAAATCTAGTGCTAAATGTATTCTGGTGAACTCAATCTAATGGTTTTACATTTAAAATCTAGTGCTAAATGTATTCTGGTGAACTCAGTCCTCCCCAGAAATACTGGTTGATTAGGCTTGCATGTATTTTTGTTTTCCAGGACATAAATAACTGGTCCTGGCAGCAAGATAAGATGCAATTCTTTGAGCTACAGGAAGGGCACCACGAGTGAGTGACAGCAGCAAACCCGTGAGACTGGGGGAGAAAACTTTAATTTATTTGTCCAGCATGCACATGGAAGGGTCCTTCCCTCCTGAAAAATGTATATTTAAGTTTTTCTAAGCTTTCTGATGTTTACATTCTTGTAACCAATTTCCTCACACACTTTCTGTAAATACCTTATTGTTTTGTATTGTTTTCTGGAGGAGGAGAAATTTGATGGACTGTTGGTTTGTCCAGTGTCATTGGAGAGGTGGCGCTGTCACCCTCCAATCCACTGTCACTCTTGGAAATCTATAAATGCTGGAGCCAGAAATTAAAAATTCTCTTTTTGCCTTGAGAGAGCTGCGTGTCATTTCGTGTCCTGTAGTGACAGGTGCCTCCAGCTGCCTTTATCTCATTCTTTATCACACACAAGTGCTACAATCTGACCCATTTTTGGCCTCTTTGACCCAGCTCAGCAGAAGGAATTGGAACCTTCTGCAGTCAGAACACCACGGTGTGACCTCCGAGTGCCTTTTGATGGTTCAGCAAACATCTGGAGCTGCTGGTCCGTGTCACCCAGTGCCACTGCCACATTTTCTGAAAAATCCCTTCGCCAGGATTTCTTCTCCTGGGAAGATGAGAAACCCCAGAGAAAAAACCAATATAATCTCATTTGCTTCTCCCTGTTTTGCTGCTTTGGAATTGTTTACCAACAGGCGCATGTTTTGATTTCATGTGAATTGTTTTTACTTAATGACCAATCACCACCAGCTGGGTCGGACTCTGAGGAGTCAGCCACGACTTTTTCATCATCATTCTTGTCAAGCCTTCTGGCTGTATCCTTTCTCTTAGTTTTAGTATATTCTTTTAATACAATATAATACCATAAAATAATAAATCAGCCTTCTGAGGACATGGGAGCCAGATTCTCACCTCTCACCTCATCCTGGGCACCTCACAAACTCAACAACCCAGAGCCACCTCCTTCCATCCATCCATCCATCCTTCCCTCCTAATAGGCATTTTCCAGCTCGTGCTGGTTGGATTTGCCGCTCCTAGCTCTGGCCAGATGCGGCTTCTTGTTCTTCTGGGGCCGGGGCACGTCCTTGCCGAAGTCCTTGAGCTCGGACTGGTTGTGGTAGCGGGTGTAGCGCTTGCACTTGCAGGCCGTGGCCGCCCGGAATTTGTAAGTCCGCGTCTCCTGCTGGGGACAGGCCATGAGGACGCGCTGGGTGCGGCTGTGCGCGGGGATGCAGCGGAAATCGGGCGCGTTCTGCCGCCACCACTTGCCGCGGCCGATGGAGTTGGGCAGCAGGTGCGAGGGCTCGCACTGGCCCGAGCACAGCAGCTCCTTCACCGGCTTCAGGCTGCGGCACGGCCCGTCCGTCAGGAACCGCGTGGTGCGAACCTCCCGGCAGCTGAAGGCGGCATCTGCGGACAGGGAACGCGTTACTGCCTGCTCCTTCATTCCTGTAATCCTTCATTTCTGCTCCTCCCTTCAGTCCTGCTCTTCCCTTCCTCTAATCCTTCAGTCCTGCTCCTCCCTTTCTACAGTCCTGCTCCTTCATTCCTGTAATCCTTCATTTCTGCTTCCTCCCTTCAGTCCTGCTCTTCCCGTCCTCTAATCCTTCAGTCCTGCTCCTGCCTTCCTCTAATCCTTCAGCCCTCCTCTTTCCTCCCTTCAGTCCTGCTCTTCTCTAAAGTCCTCCTCCCTTCAGTCTTGCTCTTTTCAGCCAGTCCTGTAATCCTTCAATCCTGCTCCTCCCTTCAGTCCTGCTCTTCCCTTCAGTCTGTTCTTTCAGTCCTACTCTTCCCTTCCTCTAATCCTTCAGTCCTGCTCCTCCCTTCAGTGCTGCTCCTCCATTCCTGTAATCCTTCAGTCCTGCTCCTGCCTTCCTCTAATCCTTCAGCCCTCCTCTTCCCTTCCTTCAGTCCTGCTCTTCCCTAAAGTCCTTCTCCTTTCAGTCCTGGTATTTCAGTCCTGCTCCTCCCTTCCTGTAATCCTTCAATCCTGCTCTTCCCTTCATTCCTGTAATCCTTCAATCCTGCTACTCCCTCCCTTCAATCCTGCTCTTCCCTAAAGTCCTTCTCCTCCTTTCAGTCCTGCTCTTCCCTTCAGTCCTGCAATCTTTCATTCCTGCTCCTTGCTTCTTTCATTCCTGTAATCCTTCATTTCTGCTCCTCCTTTCAGTCCTGCTCTTCCCTTCTGTCAGTTCTGTAATCCTTCATGCCTGCTCCTCCCTTCCTTCAGTCCTGCTCCTTCATTCCTGTAATCCTTCATTTCTGCTCTTCCCTTCAATCCTGCTCTTCCCTTCCTGTAATCCTTCAATCCTGCTCTCCCCCTCAATCCTGTTCTTTCTTTAAATCCTGCTCTTCCATTCCTGTAATCCTTCATCCCTGTTCTTTCCTTCATTCCTTTTCTTTCATTCCTGTAATCCTTTATTCCTGCTCTTTCCTTCATTCCTGTTCTTTCCTTAAATCCTCTTCTTTCCTTCATTCCTGCTATTCCCTTTACTCCTGTTCTTTCATGCCCGTGATCCTTCATTTCTGTAATCCTTCAATCCTGCTCTTTCCTTCATTCCTGTTCTTCCCTTCATTCTGGGCTCTTTCCCTGCCAGTTTTGAGAAAGCACCCTAACTCTACACCAAACCCTAACCCCAACCCCAACCCAAACCCCCCATGCCCTGGCTGCCTGAGCTGTCAATGGGAAGGAGCAGTTTGGGGTAATAAAGGTGTTTTTAAGGGTTTGTTTCACTTCTCATTATCCTCCTCTGATTCTCTTAGTAATAAAGTCATTTTGTACCTCTAAGCCAAGCCTGTTTTGCCCTTGGAGTGTTTTTCTCCTGGTCCTTATCTCAAACCTCCAAACCTCCAGCTCAGTTTATCTCACTCTTATCAGACTATAAGTGGTATAATCTGTCAAATTTTTCTTGTTGATTTTTCTCTCCTCTGCCCAGCTGTGGCAGGGGAGGGCGAGTGAGTGGCTTTTGTGGGTGCCTGGTGTTGGGCCAGTGTCAAAGCACAAGATTTCCTGCAGCAGATCTCTCTCTGAGCCCGACTTGAACAGCAGATTTGCAGGAGAAATACCTCAAAAAACTCACCCATGCTGCTCCTGACTATTCAGCTGTAAAACCATTGAGTAACAAAGTACAAATTGGTGAATAAAATCCACCAGATACTTTTCCTGTCAGTGATGTGCAGGGGGAAATAGAGCAGCTGGGAATTTTTGGCAATATTCTCCTGGCTCCATTTACCTGGGGGCAACACCTTCCTCCACTGCTCTAGTTTAACTCTATTTACTTTAACTCTATTTACTCCAGATTTAAATTTTTTTCCAATAAAAAAAAGAGTGTTTCTGAAGTGATTTTTAGTTTGCATGATGTGTTCCAGGTTAGAGAAATCCCAGGTAACAACAGCACTAAGGAACTCCCACTATTCCAGCAGCAGCTTTTCCAAATTTCCTGTTCTCACTGGTAATTCCACATGTCCCACAAAGCTCCCTGAGAGAGCTAAAGGCATCTTCTGGCTATTAGAACCTTTTTTTCCTCTCCTTTTTCTCAATGGATAACTCTAGGCAAATGAAGCATTAGAAAATAGAGGATTTCTTAGCATTATATATTTAGAAATTTTCTAGTTGTAGGAACATAATTTTTCCCAAAAGTGGCTCTTTTGCCTTGGTTAATTGACTTGTTGGGAAGACACAAAATTTGATTTTTAAGTGTTTATCAAATAATTTCATCTAGCTGAACACATGAATGTTCTTTTCTTGGTCAAAAGGACAGATTTAACTCAGGAACACTGTTTATGGTGTAAGCCTTCAAAAGTCAGCTCACAGAAGGCTGTGTCTGTTAGGCCCATTCTCCTCACTGTGTGCAAGGTTTAGTTCAGCAAAAGAGAATTCTGACCCTGAATTATTGGTGACACAACAGTATCTGTACAGAGATTTTGATTTTTGGTTTTCCTGTGAAGTACAGAAACAGGATTTTCAGTGCTCAGATTTATATTTGTCGAAGTGTATTTATATTTGTCAAAGTACAGCTAGCAGGATTTCATTTTTTTAAGATTTTGAAGGACTGCATTAATGAAATTAAGCAATCCTTGTGACAAAAATACTGGCAACTGAACCCCACATGCACTTCAGTCTAACATTCCCAAGTTCCCTAAGCAGTCAAGAAAATTATGTCAGTCTGTAAATAAATAAATGAGTGAAATAAGGTGCATTGTACCTGCATAAAGCACAGGCAGTTAAATATCCAGGCACTTGCCTCAGCTCTGTAGGTGATATTTGTGCATTTATGTCCTGTGAGTGTGCAGGTGCAAAATCCCTCATGGTCTGGGGCTTATGTTCCAGAAATGGCCACTTTGGATCATCATTTTGATTCCTTATTTTAAAAATGCCAAAATAAGTATACAAGACCATTGTGTATCTTAGACAACTGCCCTCTCTCCTTCAGTCTTTGATTTCTTAACTTGCTGTGCTTTCCACTTGGAAAAATATGCACAAATCAGTGGGGCAGGTTCCCAGCTGATGGCAGGGTAGTAAGAGGTTAAAAAATGAAGGTGTTGAGATGAGATAAAAACCCCGACCTGCTCTGACCTGGTGGGGCTGCCTGGGAGTGCTCTCCCTCTCAGGAATATGAGAAACTTTTAAGGCCACACTCTCAAAAGCATTAATTTAAAAAAAATTCTTTTAAAATATTGTTAACCCTCTGGTTTTAAATGCCCTAAAGACAGCTGCAGCAGAAATTCCCAGTTGCTTTCAAGCTGTCCCCAAAAAAAAAGGAGGCTGGCTCAGATCTGCAATGCCCAACAGTGGAAATTCTAAGTTTGATCTGTGCCTGTGCTGCTCTGTGCTTTGTGCTGTGTCTGGAGGACCAAACTTACCCTATTTTCCAGTGGAAAACTTTTTTAAAGCCACCTTTCTCTGTTTGGGGTTAGCTTTCCATCTCCTGTCTCTCCTCAAAAGGATGATGTCTTGCATCACTGCTAAAGTTAGACACTTGGTCAAGTGACAATGGATCTTGGA
This sequence comes from Arremon aurantiirostris, assembly GCA_035583995.1. NCBI lineage: Eukaryota > Metazoa > Chordata > Aves > Passeriformes > Passerellidae > Arremon > Arremon aurantiirostris. The sequence continues at coordinate 3,018,542 of JAXCLO010000113.1, forward strand.
GCATTTTTGGCTGCTGGAACCTGGCTGAAGATCTGTCAGCGAGCAGCAAATTTCTCTCATTTAGCTGAGCACAACCTCAATGTGCCACTTTTGGTGTGATCTTAGCCTCAGCGGGTGTGGATGTTCCTAAATTACAAATTTCTATTATTGTCTCCACTGTCGACACATTCCCCCATCCTAATATCAAAGAGGGAAAGAGAATTTGTGATATTTCCTCACAAAACACAGAGAAGTGTTAAAGTAAAATCTACTACCGGTATTTGTTTTTATCTACAGGTATTAATTTCTACAGGTTTGATGTTTTGGAGTTGTCTGCAGAGTAGCAATATTCAACAGAGAGCTGATGTTTGCATCAGTAAACTCCAATATATTCTTCCTAATGTTTATATTCATACTTCAACAGCAGATGTAAATCCCTGTCACTTAAAGCAGCTGGGCCACACCTAAAAGTGTTAATAAACAAACATAGATGATCACAAGTTTTCTTTTACAAATTGCTATGATCCAAACAGAAATAATGATATTTTTCTTACCACTGAGGTCTGGAGTTTGTTGTATGTGTCTTCCTCCATGTTTTGCCTGGTTCATGGTGTTGTTGTTGCTGGAAGTCGGCTCCATTGGCGTTTCTGGATTTTCAGTGATCTCAGGAATGATTTCTGTAGCATCATTTTTAAACACCTGCCAGCCTTGCGCAGAGTGAAGCGTGATTTGTGTCAGGACACAGACAGCACACACAGCCCAAGGGACCTGCATGGTCACAGATCAGCTTTTCAGCACCCTGACAGCCTCAGATCCTGGCCAAAGGCACATTATTCCCCTTTTTAAAATCCCTTTTAGAACCAAGCCAGCCAATGACTATACAAAGTGGGAAGGGCCAGACAACTCATTCATCTCAGCTTTTGTCAGTGTGAAATAAAATGGGTGTGTGGGGGTGGGTTAGTGACAATATTTTACAACTGTTATGCAAAAACTTCTCTTATCTACCTCATTTTTGAGCCTGGCAACAAAAGGTGATAGACAAGACTACAATGAATTGCAACCTGCCAAGCCTTTCTGCAGTTTTGCTCTAACAATGGTGTAATTAAAACCTGCTTCTGCCTCCATCCATATTTGAAACTTTGTCTTTTCCAAAGGTTTTTCAGACTTTTTACATTTTGCTGTTGTTATTCAGCAAATTCCCTCTCCCCTTTGCTCAATGTTTAAAGTGAGTAAATCTAGGAAGTGTAGCTCAGTAATTCTGCTTTTCAGTCTCTACAGGGAAATTATTAGGGTTCTTTTCCTCTCCTTTCCATAACAAGGAGCTTTTTTTCCTCTCCTTTCCATAACAAGGAGCTCCTCATTTTGTTTCATGTTCTTCTAAGCATCATTTTCCTTACTTACATGTAGTAAATCTATTTTTGCCTTGGAGCTGAACTGAACAAGTCGTGAAGGACTCCAAGTCCTGAAGGAGCAGGGACTAAAGAAGGATTTTGGTATTATTTTGGTCAGACAGGAATAGCACCATGACAGCCTTGTCCAAAGTGACATCAGAGCTGCAGAAAAGCAGAACAGGAGAGCAGAGCAGAGCTCAGTGCTGGCAATCACTGAGTCCTTGCTGATTCTTTACTCCTCTGTTTAAATGCCCTCAAAATTGGATGCATTCACCAAAGCTCAGTTTCTGTTAATTCTTCATGTAATATTTCCAAAAGCTGCTGTCTCTAGTGGGCCTGCACTGACAACAATCTCATTTATAGTGACCAACTGTCACATAAAACAGAAAAATCTTCTTGATGTAGCTTCTCCCAAGCACTTAGACAATCTGTATTAACCCTTCTATACAAACTATTACTAACTATTATATTTATCTGTATAACCCACATGGAGAAATAATACCAAAACAATTTCTGAATGAAAAAACCAGAAGATATTTAGCTTGTGGCTTAAAATTTCTTGTCCATAAGGAGGAGGGCGGCCTAATAGATGCCAGGAGCAACCCCAAATCTCAGATATTGAGATTAGCTACAAACACATTTTTTCACACCCTCTACCTGCTTGCCTGCTCACAGCCCTTCCTGCAGCAAAGCAGACAGGCTCTGTGCTGCTTCCCTCCCCCAAAAAATTTGATTTTTGTAGTTTTAATGAAGCACAGGAAAAAACAAAAAGAGTTATTAGGGAGAGAGTGTTCTCAGAATGAGCCCTGACAGGGTGGGACTGATACTGGAGCTGAATATATTATATCTGAATATTATATATAATTATTTTATATATATATATATATTATTATATATATATTATTATATATAATATTCAGAGCTGAGCAATTCCATCCTCAGCCACTGCTGTGGTTTGCCCATAGCCAGAGCCAAACCCACACAGGGAAATGGATTTGTAGAAAATTCTCAAAACTTAACAAAAAGCTCACACAGTATACATGTGTATGCAAACTTTAAAATAAGAAATACTAATTTAGAAATACCATGGATTAAGGTAGATATTGTTGAGAGAGAAATTGAACTAGAAAGAAGTTTCAAAAGACAGCCTTGGAAAAAAGACTAAATGCTTTAAAAAAAAATAGAACTATAAAAAAATACATCGTAGTAAGACCCACAAAAAGTAATTTTAGATGATTAAAGCATTTACAGCATAATGTAGCTAAAGCTGATAGGCCAAGAAATGCTTATTGGGTGGAAAACTTAAGAGTTTGGGGATTTAGAATATAGAAATAAATATTTAATTTCTAAAATTTTATTTAGAAATAAATATATCTAAATGTATATAGATAATATATATATATTATCTATGTATATAATAGAGTAAATATTCTAAATATTTCGACTATAGAAATAAATATTCTATAAATATTTCATATTTATAGAAATATTTATTTCTAATATATAGAAATTAATATGATAATTATTTATAATAATACATTTATTATATTGTAAGTAAATAGAATAAATTCTATTATATTAGAAATAAATAGTAATTATTTATAATAATAAAATTATTATATTATAATTAAATATAAAAAATTCTATTATATTAGAAATAAATATATCCTAAATATATTTAGAATATAGAAATAAATATTGAGATAATATCTTGCCTCAAGCAAGATGGAGGTTTTAGGGAGGAGACTGATTCTTCTTTACCTTCTTCTTCCTTCCTCTCCATGGGTTTGGGTGGTATTTTGTAACTGGACAGAAAAGTCCACATTGCAGGCTTTGAGGGATCAGTTATTGGGTTAAAAGGGAAAATAATCTAGGTGTCATTTCTTAATTGGATAGTTTAGTCTTAAAAGACCTTGTAACAAGAGATTGTTGGCCATTTTGTGCCTTGCTAATGAAACCTGCAGAACTCATGTTGTGAGGTTGTTGCATTGATAAAAAACAATAAACACCTGAGTTTGAACGTGAATTATCATCTCAAGTGCCTTCAATCCAGACCCAGAGAAACCAATAACCCCCAGCAGAAAAGGCCTCAGCTGTGTCTGCCCTGCTCAGCAGCAACAAAAACATCTCTGTACGATCCTCACTGAGCTCAGCACAAACCCAAAATGGGAATAACGTTAACCCCGCTGAGCCCAAAGCAGTGCTCTGCTCTGAGGAGGAACCAGAGCCACCAGGAGTTAATTGGCATCTCCTGCTCAGCCTGAATCCACTGCTGCTGCTTTCTGAACTCCAGAAGAGTTCAGAAACTCTTGAAACACTGTCCTGAAACACTGGCATTGAACCCTGCAATTCAGGCACAGCTAAAGCAGCTCCTGACATTGCCTCAGTCATTCCAGCTCCTGAAATTCCTCAGTCATTTAATCTCCTGAAATTCCTCACTCATTCCAGCTCCAGGTTCTCCCCTGCCCACCCCTGGGCCTCAGGGTTGTGCTCAGCATCCCAGCCCAAAGCTGTGCAGGCGCAATTCCAGCTTCTCTGTGCACAAACTTCACACGCTGCCCAGGAATTCTGCTTTTGACATGATCATAATTCTGTTTTTACATAAACTTTGCTTCTCAAACAGTTGGTTTTTGTTTTTGTTTTTGTTTTCCATGCTGCAGCCTTTCCCAATCAACTTCCAGCTGCCTCAGAAGAATTCTGCAATGTCACAGAGTGAATAAAGTCTGAATGCCGTGGTGTCATCTCCTGCAAGAAGCCAAAATAAATGGATTCTTATTATTCTCCACCAGACACTGCTAAGTCATTCTGGTGGCTTGTCTTTTCCAGTGGTAAGAATTCCCTGGATTCACACCCCAGCACTGTTCAGGAGCCAGGGATGGCTCTCCAGGGAAGAACAAGCCTACAGCTCCATCTGGTGAGTCAGCCAGCCAGCAGCACCAGCCTACAGGAGCTACAATTAAAACACACAACCAACACTTCGTTTTTTCCAGGATTTATTTGCAGAATAAATTAACAAATAGCTACAACTAATTGTCACCAGCAAATCCTTAAAAGACCTCTCAGGCTTGTTCTATTTCTAGTTTTGCTCTTTGGTGAAGCCCAGAAAGTAATTTTAGGAGAAACTTCTGTGCTAAACTAAGACAGATTCCACTAGATAGTCTCTGTGCTAAAAACATCATAGTAAACTAGCAGAACTAATATAAAAAATAAAATTAGGTAAAAATTTCTGCTTCTGGCATCAGAGTGTTGCTGTTTGCGACAAACAGTTCTTTCCAAATGTACCTCCCTAAATTAGCATTCTTGTAAGGAAGATCTCACAGCAAAGGGCAGGTGCTCAGCAATTTCAGAGGAATAAAAAGCTCTATTTTTTCCCAATACATTCTCAATTTCATATTACAAAGAAAGAAAGCTCTCATTCCCATGTTTTATGTATCTTTCCTTCTACAATCAGGAAGAGAAATTTAGTATACAGTATATCACTGTGGGTCAGAGACATACAAGACCTTCCTGGCCAGCTAAAATGGGCAGAGGAATTTGCAGCATGACTTTACTTGGAGAGCAAGACTCAGAGGAAGGCTATGATCCATTAATGGAGCGGTGCTCTGACATTTGAACTATTTTTAGCCTGCTCTAAAAGCAGAAATGGTTTTGTTGCTGAGTTGCCTATCAGTGATTTTAAATATGATATACTGTCTCAATTTTAAAAATAACTTATAACATTGTTTTACTTATGCCTCTCCACTCTCATATAGCAAAACATTTGGTAAATCAGTTTTGTTATACTGAGACAAATGGGCCAGAGTTTCCATAAGAGTGACCAGTGTCCCAAGAAGTAAAAATTATCTTGAATATAAGAACAGATTCCCCTGTTTTGATTTTCAATATTTCTTGTTAGTGACAACTACAGAAATATCAACAAAAAGTAAACAGACTCAATTTTAATAAACCATTCTGGTTTATTAAAGGTCAACAAAGGTCTAATGCCTAATGTTTTCTTAGCTCTTTAATAGACTGGAATTTTGATTTCCAAGTAGCAGGTG
>JAXCLO010000113.1:3031413-3062643 GCA_035583995.1 Arremon aurantiirostris
TCCCCATATCATCAGCCCCCCCAAACCACTCAGCTCTTCCCAGCCATCCCTGGCTGGCAGTGCAGGGGACATTGCTGATGTCCTCTCTCCACAGCTGCATCTGGGGGAGGTGACACCCCCCTGCAGCCCCAGCACAGCACCCCCAGGAGAACGTCCTGCCCCACCTGCCGGGCACCCACGGGCACCAGGGACACTGCCACACACGGTGGGTGACAAGGGTGACATGTGCCTGGCACAGCTCCTCACTGTATGGGGACTGGTGGGACAAGGAACAACCTCAGCCTCCTGACAATGCCAGGGGACTGTGCCCACCCAGTGTGGCACAGGGGGTGATGGCACTGGGGCTGCCACTCCATGTGCACCCCTGGGGACACCAAACCCCCACGGGGACATCTAACCCCCTTCCTCCCTCAGCAGAGCGTGGCCCTGGTGGCTCCTGTCCCCCAGGTCCCCACGCTGGAGCCGAGAAGCCGGAGCAACCTGGAATTTGGTACTTGGCAGCCCCTCCTGCTGCCACCGTCTGCCTGGCACCCGTCCCCCTCGTGCCTTACGTGCCCTCCATGCTGTAAGGATGCCCGGGGCTGGGAGGGGGCTCGGGGGGGTGGTCAGCATCCCCCAGGGGTGAAGGGGAACCCAGAAGGGGCTGTCCCCACCCCAGGGATCCACTGTGGGGTGACACTGCCACCAGCTCCTCTGGGGACAAGCTGTGTTTAGGGGTTGGTGCTGTGGCGTGGGCATGGAGGAGATGGGGAAGAGGGATGGAAATAAGGTGGGGTGGTGGCACAGACCCCATCCCTGAGCCCGTGTCCCTTCTTCTTCCCAGCTACTGCTCCCCAGCAGTTCCTACCTCAGCCCCAGCCCTGGCCGGGGTCCCCTTCGCTGTCCCCGCGGGTGCCCGGCGGGCAGAGCGTCCTCCCCGGCCCCAGGGCCACCAGCGCTGCCTGAGCCTGGAGCTGGAGGAGCTGGAGGAGCTGAACTGGTGCCTGGGCCGGGCTGTGGAGGCTGCCCAGAGCGCCAGGCTGAGCTCCAGCCGCCTCAGCCGGGCCCTGGCCGCAGAGCTGGGCCGGCCGCGGGGCCTGCGCGGCTCCTGCCTCTTCTGAGGGCCTGGCTGCCACCTCCGGGGCTTCCGTGACACCAGGACACAGGGATGGACCCCTCAGTGTCCCTGCACTGTGTGCCCCCTGTCAAACATGGCGGCAGAGGTACCTCTGGGGCCTCCATGACACCAGGACACAGGGATGGACACCTCAGTGTCCCTACACTAGGTGCCCTCTGCCAAACCTGCAGGGCCAGAGGTGCCTCCAGACCTTCTGTGCCACAGGAGTGGAGGATGTTCCTCAGTGTTCCTGCCTGCTTGCCCCCTGCCAAACCTGGGGCCAGCAGGGCCGGAGGCACCTCCAGACCCTCCATGCCACCAGGAGAGGAGGATGGGTCCCTCGCAGTGTCCCTGCACTGCATTCCCCCTGACAAACCTGGGACCAGCAGGGCTGGAGGTGCCTTCAGGCCCTCTGTGCCACCAGGAGAGGAGAATGGGCCCTTCAGTGTCCCTCACTGTGTGCCCCCTGCCAAACATGGGGGCAGAGATGCCTCCAGACCCTCTGTGACACCAGGAGAGGAGGATGGTCCCCTCAGTGTCCCTCACTGTGTGCCTCCTGCCAAACCTAGCGGCAGCAGGGCTGGAGGTACCTCCAGTGCCTCCATGCCACCAGGGGAGGACAATGGGCCCCTCACAGCATCTCTCACTGTGTGCCCCCTGCCAAACCTGGGGCCAGCAGGGCCAGAGGTACCCCCAGAGCCCTCATGCCACCGGTAAAGGGGGATGGACCCCTCATTGTCCCTCACTGTGTGTCCCCTTCCAAACCTGGCGCAGCAGGGCTGGAGGTACCTCAGAGGTTCCTGACCTGGCTCCCACCCCACTCTTGCCGTCCCTGCAGTCCCTGCATGGCCTGTCCATCTGTCTGTCCATCTCCAGGACTCCCCAAGCTGCAGGAGGGGGGAAGGTGAGGGGAGGGCAGAAATCTCCATCATTCCTCAGCACCATCCCCTGGGAGCAGCAGAGTGGCCCTGTGTCACCCTAGCACCATGGCCACCCCACCCTGAGCACTTCTGGGGGTGCTCTGACCTCGTGTGTGTCGAGCCCCCTTGGCAGCTGTGTTTACCTCTGTGCCTGTGTGGGCAGAATTCCCTGGCATCCCCTGGCATTCCCTATTCCACCCCTTTCCAGGCCTCAGGGGGCTCTGCCCTGTGCCCTCTGCCCTTGGACTTGAACCCAGCAGGATCCTCCCTGGGGAAATTTATTTTTTTGTTGGTTTTTATGTGAATTTTTTAGCTAGTAAGCAGCTAAATCACTCTTTGGGGTGTTGATTGATGATCTATAATGTGTGTGTGTGATATATGTGTATCTATAAATGGATATATCTAGATATAGGCATATCTATATTTAGTTTTATGTCTATAGAGATACAGATATAAATAGATCTGTGTATGTCCAGATCTGTATCTGATTCTATAGATATATCTTTCTACAGATACATATATATAAATATTCTGGTTTGCATTTCCAGCACAACCCTTAGGGCATTTTTGGGGTTTTTTCTGGTCATCCCTGGATGTGGCCACCCACAGCATCATCCAGGCAGAAAATAAAATGAAGGATTTGAGGTTTTCCCCCTGGGATCCTCAGGGAAGCTGGGCTGGTGGAGGAAAAATCACCTGAGACCAAAGCAGGTGTGAGGCTGTGGAGCCCCTGTTCCTCCCAGCTGGGTTTCTAAGGAGTTAATTCCTATTTTTTAGGGAAAAGATGTGGTTGGGGCAGCTTTTCCAGGGATGGGTCCAGCGACACCCCCTCCTCCACCCCTCAGCCTGTGTTCATCTGTAGGACCTATCTGAAGTGCCAGTGTCAAATGTATTTATTTTGCTTTTATTTGTTGTACAAATACCCATACTTGGAGGGAGGGATCAGCGAGGGACTCGGGTCTGGAGCCTTCCAAGCTCCTCCTGAGCCTGATCCTGACATGAGCCCAGAGGGGTTGGGAATGGGGCTGTTCCCTCCTCCGTTTTTGGGCCAAGAGGGCTGGGTTTGGGGGATTTAAAAGAGGTTTGGGGGACTTAAAAAGAGGTTTGGGAGATTTTAAAGAGATTTGGGGGATTTAAAAGAGGTTTTATTGTCTCTGGTTGCCTCTGCTCATGCCTGTGCCCCAAGCTGGAAGCTGTGACTCCCCCAGCCCAGACAGGGCATGATAGGAACATGTGAAAAGTGTGGTTAATTATTCCAAATGCAGTAGCCAGGACCAAATGTTGTTTTTTTTCCCTTATCCCCTATTTTTTAACGCCCAGCAGAGCCAGTGGGCTGGTATTTTGTACGAAGAAATCACCTATTTTTGAAGGAAATAAATGCAGTTGGATGACTCGTGTGCTGATTTTCCTTCCCAAAGCCACTCCTAGAGGGAGGTTTGGTATCACCACACCAGGAGCCCTCCCTTGGGGTTAGAAGGAATATTTTCCCATGCCTTTTCCCTGTTTTTCTGCCCTGAGGGAGCAGCAGAGCACAGCCCCAGTTGCACTAGGGATGGAGATCGCTTTTATTTAGTCACTCGAGTGCTTTAGTACAGAAGAACAGATATACAGAGATGATACATGTTTGTGCTTCAACACTTTCAAACATTTAGATTCCAGTAATTTCAAGGTAAACAAGTTCCAAGACAGACTAGATTATTTTTTTTTAAAGTTTTCCTTTTTGATAAATTATTTTTTATATAAATAACTGTAACAGAAAAAATAATAATAATAATAATGTCCAACATACAAGATCCTGAAGCATTTGCATTGCTAAACCAAAGAGGAACAGAAACGGGCTGGGAGACCAAAGGGGAACCAACAAATATCAGTGCAATGATACAGCCTTTGCCCTAAAAATATATATTTAACTTTATGGGCAAGGAGCAGATGGGAAAGGAAGGGAAAAGGGGGGGGCTAACCACCAACGAGGCAAGAAAGAGCAATTTTAGGGCAGGAAAAGGGGGCTCACAGCCTTCATGGGGAAGAGAACAAAACCATAGACCCCAAAATATTGCAGTGCATCTAAAGGCAAGGGAACAGGGGGGCAATCCAGGGGCGTCAAATAAAAACCCAACTAAAATCAGAGGTTTGGGGAAATCACTATACACCAAGCTCGTAAGAACGTCACAAGACACAGTCATTAATATACACAGAGTCCAGAGGGTTTGGGGGGGGCCTTGGGAGTTTGGGGGGCCCCAGAGGGATTTTGGGGACGGCCCAGAGGAGTTTTAGAGAGGGCCCAGAGGGGTTTTGGGGGTCTCAGGGTGACGGCACGCTCAGAAACGCTTCACCACGGGACGACACGAGCAGAGCTGGGCACGGGCACCGAGCTCCTGTGGGGATGGGATGGATGGAGAGAGGTATCCATGGAGAGATAGCACACATATATATATATATAAAATAGCTTTTTATTTTATATATATATATTTTTGAAGGAATTCCCAGAGAGGGAGGTAGGGCTGCAGCAGGGCTGTGCAGGCAGACAGGCCCCAGCTCCCAGTTTTGACCAGTTTGGTCCCTTTTCACACGGGAATTACCACACTGTGAAGCGTCCTGGCTGCACTCCCACACCACCTCCCTCCCAAAGTCTCACCCAGATGTTGGCGTGCACATCTGGCAGGAGCACCCACCACCCCAAAAGCCATGGGACAGATGGTGGTGCCAGCCTGGTGCCCACCTGAGCAGCGGCTGGAGCGGTGTGGGGTGTCCGTCCATCTGTCCTCCCATCCACACAAGACCCCAATGAGGTGCATTCCCCAAAAAAAAAGTGTTTTTCCATCATTTTCCCCACCATATTCACTAGCAATGGGCAGATGGTTACTCAGCAATGAGCTCCTGGGCGCTTCCCACAGCTGCAGCTACAAATATATAGATTTTTTTTTTTTTCCTTTTTCTCTTAAACACAATGCATCCATTTTCTTAATATATATATATATATTATTTTTTTTTTTTGGCTGTTATCCCCTCCCCGTGGATAAAATGAGATGGGGGAGGCGCTGGGAGGGGAGAGGAGGGGATCAACACAAGAACAAGAGAGAAGCTGGGGCCCACAGGGTGCAGGGTGACACCCGGGGCCGGGCGCCCGGCGGGGACGTGGGTCGGCATCGAGTGGTGACAGCGTTTCCTTTTAACTGCTGCTCTCTTCCTCTGTTTTATTGAGTTTCTTCAGCGTGTCCAGCAGTTTCTGTGGGGTGAGGATGTGCGTGGACCCTGTGGGAGCAGAGGAGAAGGGGTGCAAGGGGATCAGTGATGGCTTTGGAGCCCAGCCCGTCCCCACTGTTCCGGGTCCCCCTTACCTGGCGGCGCCGGCCCCGCGCCGCTGGAAATGCTTGCGAGGAAATGCAGTCTATGGGGAGGGGATGTGGGCTCTGGGGGCATGGAGAACGGGAAAAAGACCAAGAGGAGGGATGGAGGCGAGGGATGGAGCTGGTGGGATGAGGCAGGGGCCGGGAGGAGCCGGTGCAGGGGGGTTGTGGCACTGGGGTCACTGCAGGAGGCACTGCTGGGTGCAAGGTGGAGTGCAGGGAACAGCTGGCATGGAAGGACCTTCCCCAGGCCCTCCAAGCTGCACGGAGCATTCTGGGGACAGAGGGGTGGCCAGGAGGGTGGGATGGGACAAGGAAAACAAGGAAAACTCCCCTTGTTTGGGGGTCCCCCAGCACGGTGCCAGTGGAGGTCCCACCGTGCTGCCCACTCTGGCACCGCAGGGAGCAGCACACGGGGCATGCTGGGGTGGCACTCACTGGTGAAACCCAGAGCAGGGTTTGGGGGTCTGCAACGCCACGAGGCTCCTGCCTATCCAAGAGCAAACCTGAGCTGAGCAGGACTCCAGCCCCAGGGCACCCCAGAGCTGGGGGGTCCCAGCAGTGCCCAGCCCAGGGTGAGTGCTGGGGTCTCCACTGCTGCCCCTCTCCCCCAGCCCCACTCCAGTCGCTCCCAGGGCAGAATTTGGGAGCTCTGTCCCCCCCTCCGTGGGGCAGGCAGGACCCTGACCCCTCCAGCCCCGGCAAGGGGGAGCTCATGGCATGAAGGAGCTGGCCAGGGGACATGGCTGAGGGGTGATGGATGCTCTTCCACCTGGTCGGAGGAACCGCAAGCATTTTCTACTCGGAGAACCCAACAGACCCCAAACCAACAATTAAAAAAAAGAGGAATGGAAGAATCAAAGAAAACCCTTCGGGGAGGAAGAGTTTCTTTTTCATTAGTAAGCTGCCTTTACTTGGTTTCTTTGGCTCACTCCATTGCTGGAGCCTGATCCTCAAATGATACCCTAGTGGAGTCCCTGAAGTCGGGGTGCCTCAGGTCCATGAGAAATTTGGTGGGAGTGAGAATGTGAGTAGAACCTGCAGGAGAACAGAGCGGGGCTGACGGCTGCGCCGAGGCTCCCCCACCACCACCACCAGCTGCCTCTGGGGGGAGGAAGAGGAAGGAGGAGGAGCCCGGAGCTCGGAGGCGCATGCAGGGGATGGACCCTGGAGAGAGGCGGGATGAGATGGTGGCAGGCAGGATGGAGCTGGGATGGGTGTCCGGTGACAGGGACACAGCCTGGGCAGCAGGAGGGGATGGCGACTGGGATGCTGTTCCCAAAGAGCAGGAGAGATGGTGGGGACAGGCTCCACCAGGCAGCAGATCAGATGGTAAAGGACACCTGCCTGTGCCCTACAGGATCTGGATCCAAGCTGTGCTTCCCTGAGGAATTTTAGAGACCTAAGAGCTCCTTGCTGGTAGAGCATGCACTGTGTCCTGTGTGCCTGACCCACAGCTCCCTTGGGAGCAGAGATGGGAGCTGACCCTGTTGCATGACCCTGAAAAACCTTGTTCCTGTTTGCACCTCTCTTTGTTTTGCACTTTTCCTCCTGTAATGCCTCCAAAACCGAGGAGCAATCCAAGCTGCCAAACCTCCCCTCTCACCCAGCCCTGCTCAGACACCACCAGCCAGGAGCCATGACAAAATGGAAGCAAAAATGAGGATGTCTGAGTGACTCAACCCAGATAGGGAAGGAGGGGACACACAGGGGGTGACCAGAGAGGTCCGGAGAAAACCCTTCGGCAGAGCTGCAGCTCCCGCAGGCTCTGGAGCCGGGGATTTGGGATGGAGTGGGATGAGCAGCCAGCAGGAGGGGCCAGCCCGGGCCAGCACTCACCTATTAGCACCTCCCACTTGCCGCTGGCTTGTGTCACCTCGTAGGCGCAGCGCATCTCGTTCATGCTCACCCCGCCCAGGATGAAGATGATGAGGCGGGGCCCGCTCCGGTACTCGCCGGGGGCCTTGTTCTTGTGCCAGTGGCCGTAGCGGGCACTGAGGAGAGGAAGAGGAGGGTGAAGGACTGGCACCACATCTCAGTTAAATCATACAGACATTGCTGTCACAGCAGGGCGAGTCCAGTGATCCAGCCACGAGCGCTGCTCGCTGTTACAGGGAGGGAAACTGAGGCATGTTGTGTCCAAGGGAAAATGAGGAATGTGATTCCTAAAGGGAAACTGAGGCATGGGATTCCTAAAGGGAAACTGAGGCACGGGATGCCTGGAGGAAAACTTAGGAATGGATACTCCAAGGGAAACTGAGGAATGGGATGCCTGAAGGGAAGTGAAGGCACAGGATCCCCAAAGGGAAAGAGAGACACGGGTTATCTGTAGGGAAACTGGAGCACAGGATGCCTAAAGAAAAATGGAGATACAGAGTGCCTGAAGGGAAACTGAGGCACAGGGTGCCTGAAGGAAACTGAGACAAGGGATTCCTGAAGGGACACAGAGGCACAGGCTGCCTGGAAGAAAACAGACCCGGGATGCCTCAAAGGAATGGAGACATGAAGTGCCTGAGGGGAAACTGATGCAGGATGGCCTCCGAGCAGCTCCCAGAGCTGTTGCTGGCTGCAGCCCCTGGGGCTGTGTGAGATGGATGGTGACAGTGACCAGGCGGGCACAGACAGTGACCAGGTGGGCACAGAGAGGGCAGAGGGGCACCCACCTGACGGCAGTGGTGCTGAAGGAGGCGGAGGAGCGGGTGGAGATGTACGGGTAGTGCTTGGTGTCCAGCTTGTCATCAATGGCATCCTGGGGACAGACAGACACAGGTCTGGGGTCAGTGAGGAGCCAGGCACAGCCCCAGGCCCCACAGCCCCTCTGCAGGCTGCGCCCAGGGTTCCCTTCTTGAGAAGCTCAGGAGCAGGTGCTGAGCTGGAGGTTCCGGCCATGGGATCCTGCTCCTGCATGAGGCACCCTCAGTGTCACCCAGTGTCAGTGTCCCCCATTGTCAGTGCCACCCAGGGTCAGTGTCACCCAGGGTCAGTGCCACCTGGGACACTTTGATGAGGTGCTGCTGCCCTGGGCAGGCCCCTCTGTCCTCGGAGTGAGGCTGAAGGGGGTCCTGGGGGTGAAGCCACCCCAGTGGGCAGGGTGTGACAGAGGAAAACATGAGCTCTGTGCTTTTGGGACCCGAGGGAGCTGTGGCTCTGCTGGTCTGAGCCAGGGCTATCCCAGTGCAGAGCTCGTGGCACAGCTCCTGAGGACAGACACAGCTGTACAGAGCCATGCCTGTCCCCTGGCTCTGCTGGGACATGGGCAGGGCTTTGACAAAGCCACCCAACCTTGGTGGCCACGGTGGCACACACATAACCAGACAAGTTGTTACTGCATTTGTAATCCAGGGATGCTGGGCAAGCCTGCTTTGGGCCATGGAGACTGAGGGAAGACCTCAGTCTTTACCTCTCCCTGAGTGCAGTGTGAAACTTCCTCAGGAGGGAAAGGGAAGGGGCAGGCACTGATCTCTGCTCTGGGACAGGGACAGGAGCCAGGGCACAGCTGGGGCTGGGCCAGGGCAGCTCAGGCTGGAGCTCAGGGCAAGGTTCTGCCCCCAGAGGGTGCTGGCACTGCCCAGGCTGCCCAGGGAATGGGCACGGCCCCGAGGCTGCCAGAGCTCCAGGAGCCTTTGGGCAGCGCTGCCAGGGGTGCCCAGGGTGGGGCTGCTGGGGGGGCTGGGCAGGGACAGGGGCTGGGCTGGGGGATCCCTGTGGTCCCCTCCAGCTCAGGATATTCTGTGATTCTCTGATTCCCTCAGTCCATGCAGCACCAGTTGAGTTTCCCATCCCCGTTCAGCAAGTGCAGATCCTGTCCCCCAGCAGGCAGTGATTTAACCCCAGGCTGTGTTCCTGTTCCTCCCTGCCAGAACTGGGGCACCAGGGTGGGGTTGTTGGGGTGATTGTGCAGGGCCAGGGGCTGGATTTGATGTTCCTTGGTATCCCTTCCAACTGTGATTCTGTGCACCCTATCTGGGGCCAGGAAAGCCTCCCAAAATATCCCAGGCAGGAGCAGCCTGGAGCACACGCGTCCCGAGAGGTGTCAGGGCCTGGGCTGGGAGCACCCAGCTTTGTACTGGTCCCTTCCTGGGTGGCTCTGTGACCCCCTGCCCTGCCCCCAGGCCCGTCCTGGCTGCTGGCTCACCTCCATGATGTCCTTGATCACCGGGGTCCACCGGGACAGCTGGTAGGTCTGCTCGCTGATGCGCTCCTTGCGCTCCGGCTTGCTCCGGCGGCGCAGCGTGGACTGGGCACAGAGCACAGGGACACCCTGAGCCCCAGCAGCACCAGGGACAGCCCCAGGGACACCCCCAGGGAGACAGAGCACAGGGGTAGGGCCAGGGGAGGAGCACACTCACGTCTGTGATGATGGGCACCCCGAGGTGGGCCATGTTGGTGATGATCTCGCTGTCCTCTGCCGGGATCTGAGCGTGCTGGATCAGCTTGTTCAGGTTCTCCTCGGTGATTCCTGGCAACGCAACAGGGGGTGTTCTCCTCAGGAGTGTCTCAGAGGGGACACAGCCCCTCTGCTGCCACCTCAGGACACTCAGTCTAGTCAGGGAGGCAGAGCTGGACTGTCCTGGCCAGACCTGGCTGTGCCTGCCCACACGTCCTCACCGTTCTTCAGGAAGATGTAGAGCAGGATGATGCGGATCTTGTCATAGGTGCTGACATTGCCATCCAGCAGGATGGGGACAATGGCCCTCATGGGATCCTTGATCTTCTCACCTTCAGCATCGGTGCCCATGGCCAGGTCCTGCAGGGAACACGTGCTCAGCACCACTCCATGCTGGGAGGGTGGAGCTGTACCCTCCATGGTTCCATGGCAATGTGGGGAGGTGTTTGGTACCTGCTCAACCCGGCACAGCTTGTCCACAGTGCCCTGGTAGTGCTTCATGCAGTCCTCAGCCAGGTGCAGGTGGGTGGAGTACTGGGGACACAAGAGTGGTCACCCCTGCAGGGCTGGCAGCAGCTCAAGGTCCCTGTGCCACCAGCCATGGCCAGGGGACAGCTGCCACTCCTGCTCCCTCAGTCACTGAACACATGATGTCCCCTCCCCTTACCTTGCTGAGCTCCTTCTGGTACTGTGGCATCTTCTTCAGCATCTGGGACAGGTCCCTCATGGTGGTCTGTGAAGGAATGGGACATGGTCACCCACCCTCAGGGACCTGGGGGCCACCAGCAGGGAGGGGGTGACCCTGCCAAGGACTTCTGCCCCCACATGAGCCCCCCGTGGGGGTTTGGTGACACCTGATGTGTCACTGCCAGCTCTCCTCCCCTGAAGCTGAGGCAGGAGGGGTGTGCAGCTCTGCAAACTGGGCTGTGGTGGGGAGAAACCCCCTGAGGATCTTCTGGGAGCCAGGCTCAGATGGTCCTTTCAGCTCCTGGCCACCTTTACAGCCCTCACTGCCACCAGGGTCCCCTCATTGCCACCAACTCAGGGAATGGGGACAGAGCAGCTGCTGAGGGAGGTGCACAGACCCTGTGCTGGGGGCAAACTGATCCCTGGTGGAGAGTTCTCCCCAGCACCCCATTTCCCAGCAAACTGAGCCCTGGTCGAGAGCTCTCCCACAGCACCCCATTTCCCAGCCCTAGGTGTAGGGCTGGCATCCCACAGCCACCACCAGGAACCTGACCACCCTTCTTCCTTGGCACAGTGTCCCCACCACGTGCCAGCCCATGGCTGAGCCTGTCCCCAGCTGGGTGGCTGCATCAGGTCACCTTGTCACCCGTGTTCATCCTCTTGCTGGAAGAAAACTCCTTCAGGGACCGGGTCACCTCCCTGCAGAGAGCAGGAGGGCAGAGCTGTGAGTGGGGAAGGTCCCTCACAGAGGGCTGGGTGACAATGCCAGCCCAGTGTCCCCCCCAGGCAGCAAGCCAGCCCCAGGGCCACTCACTGGGACACCTCGGCAATGTGCTTGTGGCGCAGGGTGACCCACAGGTCATCATCCTCATCCAGCAGAACCTCCTTGATCCGGGCCTCACCAATGCCACTGGTCTCGTACCTGGGGTGAGGACAGGGGTGTCACACAGGGGACAGGGCTGAGGGCACACACAGCCCCCTCACTGCTGGGTTTGGGGAGATGGGGGGACACGAGGGCTCTTCTTGGCTGTGCCAGCAGCAAAGTGATTTCAACTGGATTGACCTCTTCCCCTCTGGGACCCCTTCAACTCCTAAATGCTGGGAAGGGGCTGAGGGATGAAGGGTGGGAAAGTCTTTTAGGCCCTGTCCTGCCCATCAGGGCTGCCAGAGTGCAACACTGGTGTCCCCAATGGAGGACTTGCGGAGGATGGCAATGGATGCAGAACCCACTGGAGGGAAAATCCAATGGATGCAGGACCCAGTGGATGCAGGACCCAGTGGATGTAGGACCCAATGGATGCAGGACCCAATGGATGCGGAACCCAATGGATGGGGAACCCAATGGATGCAGGACCCAGTGGACGCAGGACCCAGTGGATGGAGAATCTGATGGCTGGAGGACCCAACAGGTGAGGAACCCAATGGATGCAGAATCCAATGCATGCAGAATGCAATGGATGCAGGACCTAGTGGATGGAGAATGCAATGGATGGAGAATCCAATGAATGGAGGACCCAGTGGATGAGGAACCCAGTGGATGGAGAACTCAATGGATGAGGAACCCAATGGATGGAGAACTCAAAGGATGGAGAATCCAGTGGATAGAGGATGGCAATGGATGGAGAACCCAGTAGATGGAGGACCCAATGGATGGAGGACTCAATGAATGGGGAACCCAATGGATGCAGGACCCAAGGGATGGAGAATCCAATGGATGCAGTACCCAAGGGATGGAGAACCCAGTGGATGCAGGACTCAGTGGATGCAGGACCCAGTGGATGCAGGACCCAAGGGATGCAGGGATGCTGAGCTCCCAGCTGCTGCTCTGGCACTGCCCTCAGGGGTGTCACAGGGGCTGGGGTGCCCTGCACTCACTTGTAGACGTCGTTCTCGATGGGCAGCAGGTCGTAGCTCATGGCCTGGAAGGTGAGCTCGTGCAGCACCGGGGATGCAGGGTCAAAGCCACGGTCCAGGATGAGCAGCTGGGAGCGAGCCTTGTCCGGACCCTGCGGGCACAGCAGAGCCATCAGCACCGCCCTGGGGGCCCCCTCAGCCCCACAGCTGCTCTGGGCTGCTCTGGGGTCCCCCCAGAGGGCAGGGATTGATGGGACTGCAGGAGGGAAGCATCACCCCAGCACCCTGCCCACTGCCAGCAGCGCTCACCTCACCCATGGTGGGGTCATCAGCCTTGTAGGCATCCAGCTTGTCCTGGATGAGCTGTGCCAGCATGGCATTGTCCTTGTAATCCCTGGGGAGGCAGGGGACAGGTCAGCCCCACAGGGCACAGCTTGGGGAGGAGATGTTGGGTGCCCTGTGCAGCCTCCTTGGCTCACGGGGGAGCAGGGACCCCAGCAGGTTTTGTTGTGCACTCCCACCTCCTCTCTATGAGCCCCACTTTGCCTTGGTGCCACTTGGATTTCAGAGTCCTAACCCCCTCAGCTCCCCAGATCAAGTCTGAGCCTGTTTACACTGAGCATGGCTGTCTGTCTGTCCGTCCGTGCCACCCCATGCTCTGACCAGTACTGGGCACAGCAGCCCCATCCCTGCCCCTGGATGCCCACACCTGCCCCATCCATGCCCCTAGGTGCTCACACTGATCCCATCCATACCCCTGGATGCCCATCCTGGCCCCGTCCCTGCCCCTGGGTGCCCAGCTGGCCTCACCCGCGGTACCGCACGGCTGGGTACTCCTTCAGGGTGGCACAGAGCGTGGCAATCTGCTCTGCCAGGCGCTCCAGGATCGGGTTCTTCATTTGGGCCTTGTGTGGGCTGTAAAAGCTCTGGAAGGAGTCAGCTGAATCCAGAGAATAAACCTGGGGGTGCAGAGGCAGGGAGGTCAGAGGGGACGGATGTCTGCTGCAGAGCTGAGTTTGGAAACCAGATTCATGCCCAGATGGACCCAGCTGAGCCTGAGACCAGGCAGCTGGAGCTCAGAGATGCTCAGGGCATCCCTCAGAATTCCCAGCTCCAGCTCCATGGGAGGATCCCTACCCATGTGTTCTTCCCAGCTGAGCAGAGGAGGCAGAAGTCCCCTCCCAGACAGGGAAACAGAGACCTGGGGCCAAGCAGAAACACTGTTCCCCAGCTGTGCCCCAGTAAAAACCATGTGACGATGCCAAGAACTCACTCCCTAGGAATGCTGAGCATGGAAGGGTTAATGGCACCCAGCAGGTCTGGACCCTGGTCCCTTTGTCCCCAGCAGGGGCAGATGGCCCAGTGTCCCAGACATCTTTTCATGAAAATCCTTTCCTTACAATTTTTCCCCCTGAGAAGCTGGGAGGCCTCAGGAACAAAATGTAAACATTGATTATCTGCTGCTGTGGAATGCAACAGGTGCATCTGTGATTGGTCTCATGTGGTTGTTTCTAATTAATGGCCAATCACAGTCAGCTGGCTCAGACTCTCTGTCCAGGCCACAAACCTTTGTTATCATTCTTTTTTTTATTCTTAGCTTAGCCAGCCTTCTGATGAAACATTTTATTCTATTCTTTTAGTATAGTTTTAATATAATATATGTAATAAAATAATAAATCAAGCCTTCTAAACATGGAGTCAGATCCTCATCTCTTCCCTCATCCTGGGACCCCTGCAAACACTGTCACAAGAAACTTCTGGGTTTTTTTTCCTTTTTAAGGAGACAAAGGACAGTTTGGTCACTCCATTAACAGGAGACACATTCCTACATCCCAGAACCAGAGCTGAGCACGGAGATTCTGCTGTGTCAGAATGTGGGGTGATAACAACAGCTCCTGATGATGGTGCAGCTCAGATAGGAGAAATGGGAACAAAACACAAATCTGCCACACTGAAAGTGTGCCTGAGTAAGAGCAGGAGCCAACATGCTCATCTGCATGAGAAACAGCCAGAGAATGACGGCACAAGGCTGGGAAATGGCAGCACTGCTCCCAAGGAATTGTGACAAATTTCAGCAGCAGGGGAAAGGGTTCTCAAGCCCCAAACAGGACACCCCATGGCCACCTGCCCCTCTGTGCTGCTAAATTACAGATTGTGACTTTAGCAAATGTGAAAAATGGGTATTTTAGGATTGGCTTTTTGCAAATATTCAAACGAATATTATATGTGTTATGTCAGGAAGTGATGCTGTATTAATTTTCTTAAGTAGTGTGTTAAATATAGTTTTAGGTTATAACATAATGTGAAAACAGAAACTATGCTATGTAAGATACTTTTTTAAAGAAAGGACTCACAGTGAGATGGCAGCCACAGGACACCTCAATCTTTCAGAGAAAGAGAATTTACTGCTCCCTTATCAGAAGAAATGAACTTCTTCCTGCCTTGCTCAGCCCTGAAGATGCTGTCAGGATTCAGAGGAAGAAGCTGACACTGCCCAGACAGAATCCTGTGTTTGAATGGAATTTCTGCATCATGTATGAGGTGTATGACTATGCAACAGGCTGTTGCTTTTAAGGGTTAATCCTCGGTTAACGTGAGTCCTTTTTCGGGCTTATTTTGCCCAGAAAGAGGTACCCAGATCCTCTGTAACTCTTTGTTTCTATTGTTTCATATTATCCTAATCCAAATTGTCCAAATTATTATTACTCCAATTATGTTACTATTTTTATAGCCATTTTATCACTATTCAACTTTTAACATTTTAAAAACAAGTGATTGGCGTTTTTCACAAGCAGGACCGGATAACTGAAACCATGATGTGGCGTAAAAAATAAACCCCGCTGACATCCAGCAGATCCCGTCCTGCAGCCTGACTGCCCTGGGCTCGGAGCACCGGGAGCTGCTCGGTGACGGTCACGGCCCGACCCGGCCCTGCCCGGTCTCACCGCCCGCCGGGCACCGCACCCGGCCCGAGTTCTCCACCCCCCGGGCACTGCACCCAGCCCAGCCCGGCCCCTCCACACACAGCACCCGGTCCTGCCCGGCCTCACTGCCCGCCGGGCGCCGCACCCGGCCCGGCCCCTCCGCACACCCCACCCAGCCCAGCCCGGCCCAGCCCGGCCCGGCCCGGCCCGGCCCGGCCCGGCCCCTCCGCCCCCCGTGCCCGCCCAGGCCGGGCCTGCCCCGCGCCCCCGCTCCGGCGCACTCACGCGTTCCCCACGTGGATGCGCGGCACCACCTCGTTGCTGTGCGCGCTGGGCAGGCGGTAGCAGCCGCTCCCGTTAGACAGGAGCTCGTTCAGCTCCTCCACGGAGAGCTGGAAATCGCCCATGGCCGAGCCCTTGGCGCTGCGGCTCCAGCCCGGCCCGCTCCCGCCCCGCCCGGCCCCGGCCGCCGCCTCCGAGGCGGGGCCGCACCGCCGGGAGCAGCGGGGGCTGCTCGGGGAGCGCAGCGGCAGCAGCAGCGGTGGTGCCTGGCCCGGAACGCTGCGGGATGGAGCCCGCAGGCCTCACCCTGAAGCTGCTGCTGCTCGGGGACAGCGGCGTGGGCAAGTCCAGGTGCTGGAGCGGCCCGCGGGGGAGCCCCGAGCGCAGCCCCGCGCTGAGGCCGCGCTCTCTGTCCCCACAGCCTCCTGCGGAGGTTCACGGACGGCGCCTTCGAGCCGCGCCTCACACCCACCGTCGGTGAGCCCGGGGTCCGCCCGCGCGGGGCTGGGCTCCTTCCCGCTTGGGCTCCTTACCGGACTCGTTCCTGTTGGGCTCCTTTCTTCATGCTGGGCTCTTTCCTGCTGGGAATCTTCTTGCTGGGCTTCTTCCTGCTGGGCTCATTCCTGTTTGGGCTCCTTCTTGCTGCGCTCCTCCTTGCTGGGCTCCTTCTTGCTGAGCTCCTTTTTGCTGGGCTTCGTTTTGGGGTCCGGAGCCAGGATCGTGCCGATGTGGGGGCTGCCAGGGTGTTCGGGTGCTGAACTATTTCGGCAGTTCCTTCTGACGAGCCTCCCTTTCTACCTCTCAGGTATTGATTTTAAAGTGAAGAAAATGCTGGTGGACGGCCGTGCAGTGCAGCTGGCCATATGGGTAGGTTTTGTTCCAGACAGATGGGGGTGTGTTGGGTTTTGAGAGGTGTGCAAGCGTCAGGAGCTTCTTTTTGTGGTTTCGTCGCTTCCTTCCTGCTCCTCCTCTCTCTTTGCTGAAGTCTTGGTCGTGTTGAGATTTCATGAGTGTCGTGATGGTACAGCAGGAGCTGCAGACAAACAAAACCACTTCTAAAGGCTTCCTTAGTCAAGGTTTGGGACTTCCTTCCATTTCATGTTTTCCTTACTGCTCAGGATTTAAAATTTTAAACTTGCTTATCTTGTTTAGTGTAAAATACCCTTTTTTTGTTGTTATAAATGTATTTGATGTTGTGTGTTTGGGGTTATTTCCCCCCTCCTTCTGCAGGATACAGCAGGACAGGAGCGTTTCAGAACAGTGACTCCCAGTTACTACAGAGGAGCTCAAGGGGTTGTTTTAGGTATGAAATAAATGGAAGAAAAGAATGATTACAGAAATTGTGGGCTTTATTTCTCCTAAATGTGCATGTCCTTGCAGAATCCAAGAGAATCAGAGGAATAATTGTGGTTCAGACGCTGGATATGCAAAACCACAGGCAGGAAATATTGCTGCTTCAATTTATTGCTTAAATTAAAAAGACAGAGATGTCATGCTGCAGGCTGTTGAGTGGATGAATTATTAGCTTTGTAACTATCACATGGGTGATTTTCTGGTAATAAGGCTAATCAGGGGTTGTGTTGTGTTCTTTTCCCCATGGTTTTGCTTTTTTCTTCCCCCAGAAACTATTGATGTGATTGTTGTGATTATGGTAAGACTTGAGGTTTGTACACAAAGCCCTTTCTATGTGACAACAGCAATTAGAAAACAAAGGGGTTCTTCCTTTCAGGATTTGTGAAGACTAACCTTAACTTTGCTGTACAAAATATTCTTTCTGTGATTTTTAAACTTTAGTGATTTATGTAGATGCAGTTATTAAGTTACCAGTACCCAAAAGTAGCTTTGAACTCAGTCCATGTTTTACCAGCAGCATGTGCATGTACTTATACATAAAATTAGCTGACAAAATACCTGTTTAAAAATATTCTGTGTGTCCCAATTCGGCGCTACCAACAGGTAGAATATTTCTGTTGGTAAATCTGGTTTTCCCTCCAGAGGTGCTTGTGTTCTGTAATCCTGAGGGAGCACAGCCCAGTGTGTTCCAGCTCTGGGAGGAGTGTGTGGTTGATGCCTCTTTCTGTAGTTCCCTAGCACCTTTTGTTTTTTCCAGGCAGTAGTTAGGAAGTGTGGATGGACTAAATTCTGTGACAATGAAGGAAATGTTGTCCAAGACTCTACAGCTGTTAAACTCCTTTTCCTCTGTTCTCAGTGTATGATATTACAAGAAAAGCCAGTTTCACAGGACTAGGAAGGTGGCTGAATGAGCTGGAGATGTACACCACCCCCAGCAGCACAGTGAAGATGTTGGTTGGCAATAAAACTGATAAGGTCAGTTTGGGAATGCATCCTTTTCCATTCTTCCCTGGGTTATTTATTCATCAGGGGGTGTAAATGTGAGGTGAGTGCTGTAAGTAACACAGCTGTTGTGTCAGGAGGTAATTCACTCTGCAACTCAGCTGGGAAGGCTCCATTTCTGGATTATTTATTCGCCAGTGTGTGTAAATGTGAGGTGAGTGCTGTAAGTAACACAGCCAGCCTGGCAGTGAGCTACAGAGTGGGAAAATCCAGTTGATTAATACATATCACAGACATTTTTCCTTTCAACAAAACATCATTTTTGAGGTTTTGTTCTCATTTCAGTGCTGCTTTTCTGGGTATTTTTTGGAAGTGGCAAGTGTAGCTTATTTCAGTTGTGTTCTTCATCTGTCTCTGCAGCCTGACCGTGAAGTGGAGAGAAAAGAAGGGCTCCAGCTTGCCAGGAAACACTCACTGCTTTTTATAGGTATGAACCTCTGGGACAAAAACTTAAACATTCAGATGTTTATTTTGGTATTGCCAAGCATGAATGTACAATTGTGTTTCAGGTTGATGGGTTGTTAAACCTTTTTTTAAAATACCTAATTAATATGGGTTCCTTTTGCTGTAATCCATGGGCAGGGATGTAGGTTTCAGATTCTGCATTGACCAGAAGCATTTTTCTCTGAAACAGAGACTTTACAGAGATTTTTTTTTACAGAAACAGAGATTTACTGCATATACTGTACAGGCATAAATTTTATATTCTCTTGAAACTAGCAGGATTTTTTAATTCAGAGCCCAGATGACTGGAAATTTCCTCCTTACTGGTGTCTGCAAGGACCTTGGCTGATCCTTCATTTCCAAGTTTCTGTTGCAGCTACATAAAAGACAATGTTCTTAGAGCAACAATAAAATGTACAATGTGAAGATATAAAGGTGGGAGTTTCTAAAGAGAAAGCTTCTTGAGAAGATTTCTAGAAATTCAAACACATAGGGGACAACATGCAATTCCCTCTGTATTCTTTCTCAGCTTTGTTATGCAATAATTATCTTCTAGATTTACTGTCACAACCTGAGAAGAATTTCTTTTTTTCCATTATGGAGAAAATGGGGAACTGTGGATTTCTTTTTGGTGGAAAAATGTGATACTTCAGACTGGGATGTGTTTCTGTTTATCCTATTCAATTTAAGTGCACATTTAAGAGAAAAAGGAGAGGAAGTTCACTCATTAAAAAACTCCCATCTTTTCTCTGGTCCCAAAATACATTTTTCTAAGTGGAATATACTCCCTGCAACTAAGATAAAATAAAATAAAATATTTTTTCCCCCTTTCTCTAGAGACCAGTGCCAAGACACAGGATGGAGTGCACCATGCCTTTGAGGAGCTGGTCATAAAGATCCTGCAGACTCCAGATCTTTGGGATAAGGGCATAGGAAAAAAGGGAATCCAGCTCATGGAATCATCAGCACAGCAGCATAAAGGGTTATGTGCTGCCTACTGTGCACTTATTTAAATGTACAGCTGGCTGTTCTGCCTGGCTGGAGGAAAAAAAAAGGGTGGGGATGGGATTCCAAGCACCAGTCTGTGCCATCAGTTGTGCAGATGCAAACCACAAACTCATTAGCAAAATACATTTTTATTCATTAACAAAATACAGTTTCTCCTTCCCTTTTGCACAACTGCTGCCTGCAGGTATTTTTCTGGTAGCTCTCAGATTTTTCACTATTAAATCATAGTGCTGCTTAGAGAATTATGCTTTTGCTGTTTGACATTCAACATGGACTTTTGCTGGAATTCCTGCCTCAGCATAAATTAATTGGTATTAAATTCTGGAATATTATTGAGAAGCTTCTCTTCCCTTGGATGGCCTGGGAGGCTTTGAGGCACCCAAGTTACCTTCATGTAGTTACTCAGCAGGAGTTTGATCAGTGGACAGAGTTTCTTGATTTTGGATGGTTTTAGAAAGTCAAAATTGGGATATGTGCCCAGACAGTAAGCTGAGTTCCTGGTTAATTTTGGGGCTGTGATGAAGAGGATGTGTATTTTAACATTGTCAGGAAAAGTGCAGGACACTGAAGGTTGACCCTGTGCTGTTCTCTGCGCTGAGGATCAGGGATTAATTTTAAGGCTGTGATGAAGAGGATGTGAATTTTAACATTGTCAGGAAAAGTGCAGGACACTGGTGATTGCTGTTCTCTTTGCACTGAGGATCAGGGATTAATTTTAGGGCTGTGATGAAGAGGATGTGTATTTTAACGTTGTCAGGAAAAGTGCAGGACACTGGTGATTGCTGTTCTCTTTGCACTGAGGGTCAGGGATGAGATGCACTCATCATTTTGGGCTGTGGTTTTGCAGTCACTGAGAGTTTCTGCAAACCCTTGTCCTCTTCCAGAAACCACAGATAAAATTGGAAATTTTATCAGAATTGATAAAAATGTTATCAGAAATTGATAAAACTCAATTTCACCGAAAATGTGCTGCCTATGGGAGACTTTGCACTTGGGTGAGTCTGTCACCAATCCCCCTATGAAGTTACCCTTTTGTCTTTTACACTTTTAATGGCAATATTGTATTTTTACTAACTTACATTAAAATAACTGAAAATTTTAGATGTAACTTGTGTCTTGTTTCTGTTAATGCATATTTCTACCATTACACTATGTAGATAATAAAGCAAACATACAGCTTTATTTACTGCTAGTCATGCAAAATATTTTAAGATGTTATGATAGCAACCTTGCTTTAAATAAATTCTGACCCTTAGCTTTTTAACTTCAATCTGAATCTTCTAAATATGTTCATGTCTTGCAGACCCTAAAAATCAGTTTGTAACCTGAAATACAGAGCTAGGGTGAGATCAATCTGGCCATTTATTATTTTCATAAAATGATTTAATTTGAAATGCTGTTACTGAAATAGTTTTTGAAATATTTCCTATAGTTTTTCACAGGATCAAGGTACATCTGTCATGAATTGCTTCTCTAAGAATCCTTTTTGGTAGCACATGGTTGCAGAGCTGACAGCCCACTGCGTGTGGAGGAGTCCTCAGCATTTTTTGAGGTCACCAGGCTGCAGCACTGACAAATGCAGGGAAAAATTCTTGTTTTTGTAGCAGTGGCCACAGAACCTCAATGCCCATGGGCAGGACCTCACATGAAAGTTCTCCTGTGGAGAGGATGGATGGGGGATGATTCTTCTACACAACTTTTTGGGCTTGACATAATGTAGATTCAGTGACACTGGTATGTAAGAAATGTACTTTTAATATGCAGCTTTTAGTTCTGCTAAATGTCTTGGAACAAGAAGAACATTATGTGTTAGGATATAAGGAACACCAAAAGGTCTTGTTTAATACACAGGAAATATCAGACCTCAGCAGATAAGTGAGAACAGGAACTAGTTACAGCTACCATGCACCTGTACAATGCTCTCCCCTCAAATCCCCCAAGGATAAAGCACAGCTACTTCCAGAATCATCTCTGCATCTTCCTAGGACCCACTCAGAAATACTCTATATTCAAGTCTCAAATATATACAAGGTCCTTTAAGAGTTTTCTTCTTCAGGCCAATTAGATGCTCTGGAAACCTTTACCAGATTTGGAACAGAAGTGGTCACAAATGCTGGAAGGATGAAGATTTTGAATTGTAGCTCCTCTTTTTAGTACATAAATGCTGGAAGGATGAAGATTTTGACCTGTGGCTCCTCCTTTGAGTGCCCTTTTTGGAGCTGTTGCATTGGTGTCAAGGCTGTGTCCCAGCAGGTAGCACAGGCAAAGATGTTTTGCAGAAACAAAGCTTCTTAACTCTCCTGTTTTAGAATCATTTGCAGTTGTTTTCATGTGCACTATAAAAATCTGTGGTTTAGGATTTAATTAAATTTGCTTTAATTTAATTAAAGGTACCCTCAGAGGTTGTTCAGCTTTTGTGACTGGGGAAGTGGGAATAAACTGTTGATGAGCAGACAATACCTGTGAGCTGTGCAAGATAATTTGGAGTACAGGAAAATGTGATGGACATAAAAACCCCTCCTATAGCTGGCCTAGTTTTTAGTGCCTAATTAAGGATTTGAAATTAATGCTTCTGTGTGAAGGGAAGCATGTTTTAATGGCCAGCTGAACTTGTTGAGCCTCTCTCCAAAAAACACTTTCCAGCCAGCTGAAGGAGCTTGTTCCCAAGGGGGGTTTTATTCTGAGGTTTTAAATCTAGCCACAAAAATTTGTGGCCAAAGGACAAACCTTCCATCTTGTCAGTGTCTCAGCACCAAGTGCTTTGCAATTGTGGGAGCCTTTTTGAAACACCACAAAATGCACAATTTCCAGTGTAAAGATCAGTAAAAGACTGGACTGGCTTATTTGGTCTGAGTATCAACTTCTAAATGACAGCTGCTATTCAAAATTTGACTCAGAAAGGCAGTGTCAGCTTGTGACTTTAATCTTTCCTCATACATTCTTTATTTATTGCCTTCTAGGTAAGACCAGCAGTTTTGAAGCAAATTCAATGTACTCCCCTTTTCTAATCCATGTATTTACAGAACATTTTTATACAGTCTTTCCTTTAAATGATAACAAGCTATGACCTAACCCAGCTGACTGGCACCCAGAATGAATCCTTGTTCAGTTTATCTAACACACTTTTCAGCTCATTACATGCACTCTGGAGATCTTCTTTCACCAGTACAGTGTCAATTAAATGGCCATACTGCTCTTCAATGAATGCTGCTGAATTGAGAATTTCCTGCTGTTCTTCATCCTGTTGATCAAAACAAGATATTGGTATGAAATTTACAGCATGTCCTTCTAGTATTTCAAAGTATGTATATATTAATATATATATTAAAATATACATATAAGATTATTATATGCATTATATATATTACTATATATTATTATTATTATATATATAGTAATATATATTATTATATATATTATTATACATTATATATATATGTATATATGTGTATATATATATATATATGTATGTATATGTGTATATACATATGTATAAAGTATATGGTATTTTAAAGCATAATGAGTCATTACTCTGAGAACATGTAACAAAAGCTGCTACCATTAAGAAAAGGTGTTGAAAATATTAAAACTGAGATCAAGGAGCAGTATGCTACAGGCAGCTGTTCCAAAAAATGCAAAGGGGCTCAGGGAAGGGGTAAATATGTTACAGGAGGGACAGAAAATGGTGATACTTCATTTTTATGTAGTTTAACCCAAGATATGGGAATCACACTCCTCAAAAACTGAAAAGAAATTATGCATCTACTGTCCCAAATTCAGTATTTTTGAGGGCTTACACAAAAACTTACCAAGTGAACTAAGTTCTGTAACATATAAATTTAAGTTTAGTTTACCATAAATAATGACATTATGCACTATGTTCAGGTTTACACATCACCAAGCTGCAGCTGATCCACGTTTGATCCCCAAGACATCCACACACTGTGTTTTGTGTGTAAACACTGATGTGGGTGTCACTTTCGGGGTATAACAAAATTACTTTTTGATGGCTGCTCATAGGAAATGTAAAATGATTGTTGGTTTGTCTGAGTTCAGCAGCAACTTCCTGTCACTGTGATATTTTATGAAAAATCCCTCTGCCAGGATCTTTTTTTCCTGAGAAGCTGGGAAGCTTCAGCTTCTCCATGTTTTGCTACTTTGGAATGTGATTTAGAGAATTGTTTACCAGCATGTGAATTGTTTTTAATTAATGATCAGTCACAGCCAGTCTGTGTTGAACTCTCTGAGTCTGTCATGAGATTTTATTATTTATTCCTTTCTAGCTTTCTGATGTCTCCCTTCTTTACTGTAGTTTTAGTATATCATTTTCTTCTAATATAATATCATAATATAATAAATCAGCCTTCTAAGAACTTAGAGTCAATTCTCATCTCTCACCCAGTTCTCATCTCTCAATTCTCATCTCTCACCCACAACAAAACCACAACAATTAATAACCACAACTCCCCCTGCTGCAGCCTTGATGATGCACCCAGATGAATATGGAAGACTGGCACTTGGCTTTGTGTTACTTTAAAACTTGAGGAGATAAGGAATCAAAAATTCCATTTTCTGAAGTTGCACCTGAAAGGCTACAGGACCTACTTAGTGTCCCACTTTAACTCTTGTTTTGGAAGAGGAGTTCTTTCAAGTAGCAGAAGTGCTAGCCCCAAATACTTCTTTCAAGAGATTAGAACTTGGAATACTCACAAGAGGGGATGAGATTTCTTCTGACATGTGAGATTTTAAGACATGTTTTTTCTTTTCTGAAATGAGAGGCTTCACAAAGATAACATAAGGCTTAAACTCAGGAGTCCTCAAGTGCTTCACTGCCTGTGAACAGATGATTTTTTGTTATCAGACTTTTAGCTACATGTCCATGAGACTCAAACTGGTTTTAGTGGTTTCACTGGTACTGTGGTGTGAAGTCCTGTTTGAATCTTGCTCCTCAAACAAAGGCTCATGCCAGAATCTTGGCTAGCACCAGAGTGCATGGAGCATGGCCTGAATAGCACTGGGATTTCAAGGGGCAAGGACATGGCAAAAAATACTGAGGAAAGTACAAAAAAACCCCTGACTTCATGGGCAAGTTATGGTTTGCTTCACCTATGCAGCAAATTTAATTAAACAAATTTAATTCTTTGAACAACTGCTGGACAATCACTTGGCAGATACTAAATCAGGAAATGTGATCTTAGCAGTCAGTTCTAGGAGATACCCTTGAATTTCAGGGCATCCTGAGAAACTGGCTTAGCACAACACTGCAAATTTTAAACCTGGAATTCATCTGAGGTAGTACCACAAACCTTTTCCTAGCCCAGTTACAAAATCTGGATCAAATTATCAGGTATTAACTCACAGCATGGGGGTATTGAGAGCTGGCACTGCTTTCACTGCTCCTGTCCTGGGGTGATTCATGGGGTTACTGCATTCTGCATCTGCACCCAAAAATGGATTCTGCATCCTTGAGATCCTACAAATGAGAGCCTTGGGGGGGTGTGGGTGTGCTATGGCCAGCATTTTAAAATCAGAACTAGAATGGAAACAACAACTTTGTTCTAAGGATTCTCTCTAGGAACTGAGCAGGCTGGGACAGGGATGCACACTGGTCCTACAGCAAGGGAGAAGTCCCACAGTGAGGATTAGTAAAGAGATATCCAGGCTGTGCTGGATTAAGCCCTTTTCTGACCCAGAGATGGGGTAACTGAGAGGTGTTTTAACAACTTTTATTCCATTTTCAGTCTCATGTGAAGGGTGACACAATACAGATGTTATAATTCATACCATCACAATCAGAAGCCAATTATTTGCTAATTACAATAAATTATAAGTGTTTTTTGACCTATCAGCTTTTGCCACACCATGCTGTAAATGCCTTAAAGCCAATAATCTAAAATTACCCCTCAGGGCTCCTACTACAATGCATCTTTCACAGTTCTATTTCTTTAAAATATCTAATCTTATCTGCAAGGCATGTCCCAGCTGGACTGTAGGAACTGTAACCACTGCCCTGCATTCCCAAGAGTCCCATTCTGCTCAGGCAGCAGGAAATGATATTTGCATTCTTTAAAAGAAGCTGCAGAACTTACTTCTGGTACCACATCCACCAGACAAACTTTCTTCTTGGCCATCACAGACCGGATTGCCTCCAGGCTTGTGCCATACAAGTTCTCTTTGTACTCTCCGTGTTCCACAAATCTAAAAAGTCAATACACTTTTAAATATCATCTACAAAAAATATTAACAATATTTAACTTGGAACATTTGATAGCTGCTTCCTGAAGTCAAAGCAAAGAGGGAGGAGAGAGGCAGAAAACCAGGAGTGGGTGGGGAGGGATTTTATTTTTTTTACTTATTTTTTTTCCTTCCTTGCTTTGTAGCAATTCTTCATAAATCACTAACAGTTAATCAGCACTGCTGCCAAAAAGACAAAGAAGAATGGATATTTTTCACAGAAAACAGAACAAAGCTGGCAAGGCAATGGACTGCAATTCTCCCATCTTTTGGGAACCTAGTAAAGATCTGAACTTGGAGAAAACCTGTTCAGGCTCACAATGTCAGGTACAACCACAGGTTCCATCTAGCACACACTTTCAAGGAGACTTGTGAATAAAACTTTTTACTTTTAAGGAGACTTGTGAATAAAACTTTTTATTCATCATATTAAACAGTGAGCAGCCCAACCAAGTATCTGTTACTTTCACTAGATTAAATTCTGACCAATCATTATGCAGATTATTTAAATTCTCACTCAGGATCCTCCTACTGATGTTGTTCCTAAATTGCTTCCAGCTAAATGTTTGAGTTTGCTGTAACAGTCCAGACTCTGTAAAGAGCTTTTTACTTAAAAGCTGAAAGCTGAATCCTTCTAATCTTGTCCAACTTGTCACCTGATTTTGGTATTCATGATGTAAAACTGTGCAACCAATATTTTTAAATAATCAATTATACCAGTATTTAAAAATTAACTCACTTGTTTTGCTGCACATCTGTCTCAAATGATTGCTTAGAAACAAAATTGTATTCTACTCCTTCTCTCTCATGACTTTTCCTTGATCTTGTTGTATCTAGAAGAGAAGGGACATGGGAGACACATCAGCCTTTGCAAATGTTTTCTCTACTTAGCTCCAGTCACATTTTCCCAACTTCAAACAAGAAAAGTTGCACAGTGGCAAATTTAAATGAACAAAATATAAATCAGACCCTATAATTTTGTTTTAGACTCAATCTCAAATATTGTATGACCAAAAATGAAGTGCTGAAGTCCCAGAAGTGCTGTAACTAACCAAAAAAAAATTAGGAAGATGAGAATTTACCATGAGAAAAAAAACTGGAGTACTTCAGAAATATTTATATAATCAGAACAGAAATGATCATTAGTGCAGATGGCAAGTCATTAATTAGACAGAATACAGATGTAACAAACATAAATCAGTAAATTTTACTCACGTGGAACTGCAACCCCATACTCCTGGGGGTTCTCTGACACAACTTTTTGCTTGAGCTCACTTAACTTGGCCCCCAAACAACCTAATAAAATAAAATAAAACTGTCTGATAGGTTTCTGTGTGAGATTAAATAATGCAGAAAATAAATATATCAGTTTCACACAAAGAATATGATTTGGGAGTGAGCTTGAAGGAACCTCTTCATGAGAGAACTCATCACCTGCTCTGCCATATTCTGCTTTGAAGATCATCAGGAATAAATTTAATTCTTTGAACTGCTGGACAATCACCTGGCAGGCACTAAATCAGGAAATCTGCTCTTAGCAGTCAGTTCTATGAGATACCCTTGAATTTTAGGGCATCCTGAGAAACTGGCTTAGCACAAGGCTGATAAGCTGAAATGAAATTTTATACAAAATCTTGATAGATAATTCTAATATCTGCCTCTTCATCAATAGTTCTGACAGCCTAAACACTGGAGTAAAAACCAGAAAGTGAATCAGAAAAATGAGAAGTAGTCCTGCATCGTTATTTTTAGAAGGATTTGGTGAATCTGATTCCTTGTTTTGTTTTTTTCCTTTTTTGGTTTTTTAATGTAATTTAAAATAAAAGACCTAGTTCAGAAAAATGTTTTGAAAAACCCACCAGAACCCTAAAATGAAACATGTAAGAAAAGCCTCTGGAAGTGCAGGATAAGGGAAGAGGGAGAAATGTGAAAAACTTTGAACACACTGGGTACCTTACCAATCAAAACCACCAGCCTCTGCTGTTCACCAGGCTGTTGCTGATATTTTGTGACTTCTTCATATGTGAGGAACTCTGCTCCATCTGCCTGCTCTGCCTGCTTGCCCTCATTGCCATTGTTCTCCTTCTCTTTTCGACTCAACCTAAAGCTCCTGCGTAAACCAGCTGGGCACAAAGCACAAGAAAAAGATAAAATCCACATTTTTAAACTTGTTCAGTCTCAATTTGTTGTCTTCAAATGAGAGTTATTCCCATCAATTTTGTTTATAATCAAATCAGTGATCAGATTATAGGAGAAATGTGTAATAAAAGCTGCTACCATGAGGAAAAGGTGTTGAAGATATTAAAGCTGAGATCAAGGAGCAGAATGTTACTGGCAGCTGTCCCAAAAATGCAAAAAGATAAAAGGAAGGGAGAAAATATGGATATGGGATAGAAAATCTAACATCTCGTTGAATATGGGATAGAAAACCTCACATATGGGATAGAAAACCTCATATTCCACTGAATATGGGATAGAAAACCTCACATTTGGGATAGAAAACCTCATATTCCACTGAATATGGGATAGAAAACCTCACATTTGGGATAGAAAATCTAACATCCCATTGAATATGAGATAGAAAACCTCACATTTGGGATAGAAAATCTAACATCCCATTGAATATGAGATAGAAAACCTCACACAGGGGATAGAAACCCTAACATCCCATTGAATATGGGATAGAAACCCTAATATATGGGACAGAAAAACTAACATCTCATTGAATATGGGATACAAAACCTCACATCTCATTGCCTATAGGACAGAAAACCTAACATCCCATTGCATATACGGGATAGAAAACTTCCCATATGGGATAGAAAACCTCCCATCCCACTGCATATGGGATAGAAATCCTAATACATGAAACAGAAAACCTAACATGCCATTGAATATGGGATTGAAAACCTCATATATAGGATAGAAAACCTCACATTTGGGATAGAAAATCTCATATTCCATTGAATATGGGATAGAAACCCTCACATCCCATTGAATATGGGATAGAAACCCGAATATATGGGTTAGAAAACCTAACATCCCATTGCATGTGGGATTGAAAACCTAAAATCCCATTGCATATGGGATAGAAAACTTCATATATAGGATAGAAAACCTCACATCCCATTGCCTATAGGATAGAAAACCTAACACCCAACCTCTACTAAAATCCCTCTGATAAAACTTTAGCTGCTTTAGGTTATGCCTCTTCACAGAGAAAACTTAGTTTATGAATGTATGGGAAATTAATTTAATAGTTCAGTTTGGATTTTTTCATGTGGAGTTGGGCTTTTTGGGGGATTTTATTGGGTGGGAGTGTTTTGTTTTCATTTTGGTTCTGTTTTTTTTTTTGGGGTGGGTGTGCTAGGGAACAGGTAAAGGTTTGGTTACTCACCTATGTAGTGTCCATTGAAATATCCTTCACAGTCACAGTCCTCTGGAAATTCAAAAGTGGGAATAGGGCACAGGGGAAAGGAGTGAGAGGAGGAAGGAAATATCAGACAATGTGTGTGATACAAGTCTGCCTCATTGGTAAGGAAAGAAATTTTATATCCTGCATTGTTTGCAGGTACTTTTTTAACATAAACTAAAAAATACTTGCCTTGACTAGTGGTTTGTATTTGAAAAAATCCTTGACTTTGATATTGAACTAGGGAATTTTATATCTTGGTATTTACAGTTCCCAGAGTTTATGGAATTCAACAGAAAATATCTGATATTTGGAAAGGCAGCTGGGACATGACACATAAACTGAATAAGCCCAACAGAGCTGCTCATAATGAAAATAACCCAGAAAACAATGAAGACAAATCACTTAGAATGAACATGGGCGCTCTAAAATGTTAAACCCCAATATTTCTTTATTTTTTAAACATACCAGATACAAAGACTGCATTTAACTTGCAAGCCTTTGAACCTCACTCAGAAACCTCCAGAACATGTAAATATATCTCAGAACACAAATCTTTTCTCTTGAATCAGAAAAGAAAAAATCTTTTCTCTTGAATCAGAAAAGCAAACTTGGAAGTCACCATTACTTAAGTCATCAACCTGAATTAGATTACTTTAAATAATAATTCACAAAGAAAATGTCCTAGGAACAATATATTCTATTCTTCCCTTTGGAATTTTTAAAAAAATTATTATTTTTATTTTAGAAAATACTTTGGTTGTTTATATTCAGACAGAAAGTGAGTTAGGAGAGCACCTACCTCTGTCAGAAGACTGATCATCTATAAGTTAGCATGAAAGGCAGAGTTGGGATGATATTAAAAGATGGACAAATAATTGAGCAAAATTAGAGAAAATGGAAAGGAAATTTCTGGTTTAATTTGCTTAGCAAGCTTTTCTATCTTAAAAAAAGTACTGCAATACAATACCCTTATCACTGATTAAAGAATTTTGGGTAGAAATGGAATTATTATAACCAGTTATCAGCTTAATTGTCTTGAAAACATCTGAGATGAAGCTTAAGCAGCACTCCTCATTACAGGCCTTTATTTTCATATGAATCTAGAGTTGTTTCATGCACTCATATATGAATTTCCAGAAGATGCATTAAGTTATTTTTGCAGCTTTCAAGTTTCAAATCACAGAAAAAGTGTGAGCAAATGTTAAGGCATCTAAATATGTAAGGCCAGATGTTCTTGAGAGCAGGGAGAGAGGGACAGCTATGAGTTTTGAAAAAGATAAGCACTAACAACACTGGATAAAGCTCAAACCCAAATCCTCCTCCTGTCTTGTGTCCATGCATACCAACCAATGGCAGCTGGTATTTAAAACATCAATCAGTGGTGAAATAATTGTTGAAATAACAGAAAAAACTCAGAATTTAGTATCAATTCAAGCATCACTGAAAGAGCACATCTGACTTACATAAAGGTTTCTTCAGAGTTCTGGTATTCTGCAGAGTGCCTGTTGTTCTCCTGTAAGTCAGTCGTCTGAATAGGAAATAATTCTATTTTAGATATGGAAACTCAGAATTATAGAGAATTTATAGCATGGAAAATAAAGAATGACATAGTGCTTTTCTTAAAAAAAATTAAACTGTTTCTGATTCAACTATTTAAAAGGTTTTATTTAAAACTATGACAGTCTCACATTGTTACTGGTAAGGGAATGAAAAGAAAATTTTAAAACATTTTATGCTTTCATATATCAGAGGGTAGAAATCAATAGTTTATTAATCTGGTTTTTTTTTCTTCCTATTTCCCTTTTGTCCACGTGATCTTTTTTTGCAACATTAAGAAAAGTAGATAACCTTTGTCCAAAGCAGTCACTGAGCTGTGCATAAGTAGGAATTATCCACCTTTTTCCAGATCACTTGGAAGTTTTCTGTTATTTACTAGTAAAGAAACCAAGTTACCCAGCTTGTGTGAAAATGTAAGAACAGACTTTCAAGTAAAATCTCCCTTAAGTGTTAAAATCAAGCAGGAAGTTTATGACATAATTTGAGAAGATGGAGCTTTTTAGCACTTTCCTCTTGGCTGTATTTACCCTGGCACACCCATGCCTTTCATTTTCTGTGAAAAAAACCTGGCATTGTCACGGATAGATTTTATGAAAAATCCTTTTGCCAGGATGTTTCTCCTGAGAAGCTGAGAGGCCTTAGAAACAAAATGTAAACAATGATTATCTGCTGCTGTGGAATGCAACAGGTGCATCTGTGATTGGCCCATCTTGGATGTTT
>JAXCLO010000113.1:3063674-3089013 GCA_035583995.1 Arremon aurantiirostris
TCTTTTAATATAATATATATCATAAAATAATAAATCAGCCTTCTGAAACATGAAGTCAAGATTCTCATCTCTTCCCTCATCCTGGGACCCCTGCGAACACCACCACAGGCATAAAATCAATTTATCAATACAGTGACAACTGTATACATGTAAAAGAAAAATAAAACCTGTAATCTTTGCTGACAAACCTTTCTTGGAACTGTTTTGAGGGGATCAAGCCTGCTCTGAGGTTGGTGTCCCCAACACGCTTGGCTTGCCACCACGTGGGATCATCCTGGCTCACAACCTCCAGCACGTGGCGGCGTTTGAACGGCAGCCCGGCCTCCTGGCAAGGAATGGCTCTGTCCTCCTTGGGGTTATAGCAGAAAAGTGCCCTCATAAACACCTGCAAAAGAAAGATAACATGTCTGTCAGGATCATCAGCTCATCAGAGTGACCCCGAGAAAAGTCTGAAAGTCGCTTTTCCCAGCCTGGCGCTTGAAGGGGTCAGGGCTCTTCATTTCTTGGTCTCAAGGTTGTTTGTTTTATCTTATCTATAAAAAATTTTCTCCTGCCCTGATGAGGTCAACTCAGCAAGACAGTCTGAGGCACTCTGCCTGCCCTCAGGGCAGTGTTATGTCTTTATACTAAA
This sequence comes from Arremon aurantiirostris, assembly GCA_035583995.1. Taxonomy (NCBI): domain Eukaryota; kingdom Metazoa; phylum Chordata; class Aves; order Passeriformes; family Passerellidae; genus Arremon; species Arremon aurantiirostris. Next base: position 3,064,306 of record JAXCLO010000113.1, read on the forward strand.
ACCTATGTGTACAATACTTACAATTACTTCCCAATACCTATCAGCTATGTTAGACAGTGAGCTTCTACTCTAAACCAATCCCAAAGTGCCAACATCACAGCAGAAGATAGAGGCCAAGAAGGAGAAAGGCTGGACATGCCCAGATTCCTCCATCTTGCCTCCTGAATCCCCATTCTAAAAACCCTAAAATCTACTTTTCCACCCTGTGATAACTTCACTTATATTCTACTTAAACTGTTGTGGCTTGCTGATCTTCATACAAGGTTGGTCATTTGCTCATAATCAAAACCACAGGCATTTTGTGCTCTGTGCCAGAGTCCCTGAGACCCCTGGCAGGGGTCTTGGCTGCTCAGGACAGCCAGAGGGATGTCCTGGGTCCTGACACGTGTCATTTCTTCTTGTCCTATCTGGAATTTGAAATGTCTGCCTTTAAAAGGCTTTCCCCAGTGCTAACACTGCTATATATATACTTTATTCCTCCTGCAAGCACTCAAAAATACTGACACCTGGTAGCTTGTGCAGTAAAAGAAATTAACTCTCCAGGATATATCCAGTAATTATGGAATTGTGGAACATGAGATTCAGAAGACCAAATACTCAGAATTGTGGAATGTGAGACCCAAAAGACCAAAGTTCCAAGAAACACAGATCACAATCTACATTAAGCACAAAATGCAATAAAGGAATGGTTGAAAAGAAAATAAGGGAAGGGAGAAAAGAGTAAAAATGGATTTTTGCCACAGACATCTTTTTATGAAAAATCTTTTCTTAAGATTTTTCCTTCTGAGAAGCTAAGAGGCTTCAGGAACAAAATGTAAACAATGGTTATCTGCTGCTGTGGAATGCAGCAGGTGGATCTGTGATTGGTCTCGTGTAGATGTTTAGAATTAGTGACCATTCATGGCAGAGCTAGCTCTCTCTCTGTCTGAGCCACAGACCATTGTTTTTTATTCTAATCTATTCTTAGCTTAGCTAGCCTTTTAAGATGAAACTTTTCTTTCTATTATTTTTAGTATAGTTATAATGTAATATATATATATAATAAAATAATAAATCAAGCTTTCTGAAATATAGAGTCAAATCTTCGTCTCTTCCTTCATCTTGAAAACCCCTGTGACCACTGTCACAGATGTTTTGCAAAGTTGCCCAGTTGTAAAGACTGTCCTTAAAATGTTCCTTTAATGCATCAAAATCTACTGTTCAACTTTGGATTTGTATCTTAACACAGTTTAACACAAGAGCAGAACCATTTCAGAAAGTGATTTGTGGGCTTCAAGGAGAAGGTCAGCAAGCAAGAGCAGGGAGGCAGAGAGACTGACAGAGGAACCTTGTGAGCAATCACTTATTGCTGATCAGGTAGGGCAGCTGAAATGGGCTGATGGGGTCACATGGTGAATGCAGCTCTGCTTGCAGAGGTCCATTTTCACACAAGTGAGTGGCAAAATGCCCAGAGATAATGGACAGACTGCAGCTGCCACGGTGAGAGGAGAGAGCAGAACACTCAATTTAATTACACGGAGCAAAAACAAGAGGCAGGATTTCAGAAATGCTCTAAAAGAACACGTGCCAAGATGGAGAGGAGTCATGAACAGAAGGGTAGTGCACAAAAAAGCACTGTGCTGTCTTTGCAGCTCAGTCAGGAGTCTGTGGCACTTCCCACTGGAGCAGGAATGGTAGAGATGTGCCTGAGTGGCTCAGCTGCATACCTTGCTGTCTTTGAGACGATCTTCTTCCTTGATGGCTGGAATTATCTTCAGTGTTATTGACCCCTGAGACTGAGCCTGAGCAAAACAGAAAGGGTTTTTTACTTTGAAAGCAGGACAAGGATACAATGCAGACTATTCAAGCTCCAGTTAAGGAGCAAGCAGCTGTCTCCTCAGAACTCTATCAGGCCACGCTAATCTATTTAACTGCATTACAGAGAACATCAGGATTTTCCATGTCTCCACAACAGTGGAAACATCCACAGTAATTACTTGGCTAAAACATATTAAGACCTGCATTAAAATTCCTTTGTTTGCTTTTAGCAATTGCATTAATTTCTTGGCTACAGTTCAGAGTACATTACATATATCTGTGGCTTTTAGTATAACACTGACTTAAATTTTTTCAGACTAATAATTTTAAAGTGCTGCTTTGAAAAATACTGCTGTGTTTTCTCCATATAGTGGCTAACTTGTTAAGAGTGAAATATAAGCATCTACAAAATAAAACACCTACTTTCACTCTAGAAATCTTTGCTAGGAAATTACAATTATTAGTTATAGTAAACTAAAAAGCACTTCTGGGTCCTTCAGAAATCTAGAATGGGTTTATCTCATCAGAAATCTAGAATGGGTTTATCTCATCTGTTTTAGATGCCTTATTTTGTATGAGATGAACTGTGTTTCAGGGAAGCCTGCAGTTCTGCACAGATTAAAAAGCAAATACAAACATTTGTAGCTTTTCTTCAAATAATAAACCATGAAAAAGAAAGTGTTACACTTCAGGCATTAATTCACATGGGACATATGTAATTAGAAATGACACAGGACAGATAAATAGCATCCCAAGATCCTCATAAATTAAACTTTACACACTATTTCAAAATGGTTTTGACACTCCCCATCCCCAAAGTTAAAAGCAGTCATTGGAATTATTGGGATTATTTGATCTAAATTGAAATGAGGTGATGGAAGTGACACCAGCGCCCTCACTGTGTCCCTAACTCTACTCCACACCAAGACAAGGGGAATCGCAGCACAAAAGGGAAATCAGAGATAAAGAAGCAGAAGAGCTACACCACTTTCCACCAAGATTTGTGGGTATTCATGTTAGAGAAGCTCGAAGCAAGAAATTGCTGATGTCACCAGGAATCTGCTGGTAAAGGACAGACTGACAGCTCTCCTGAACACACAGACAAGATTCTCTTCGGCTTCCCAACACACCACATTATGAATCATCCTCTAGGAGTGTATTTATAATTTGCAGCTTGCTTGCCATAAACAAAGCATTAAAGGGAAGTTCTTGACAGAGCAACATGTTAACTTTGTATTTGTATCTTACTTGGTACCAATCCAGTTCGCAGAAGTTTCTGAAGTCAAAAGGAGAAGACTAATCCACTGGGAGAAGAAAAACTCTTAATGCAAAGACAAGCAGGGATTGCATCTTTTAGCTCTATATTTTAAACTCATGGTTAAATTTCATCATCTACTGTAATTACTAGATCACCAAACAGAAAAGATCTTGAAATGAAAATCAGTGCAGACCAAAATCTGACTTATTTCTTCTGGTCGTTTGTGAAGCACAGTAATACCATTGACTTCTCTTAGTTCATCTCCAACATGGACAAGACCTGAAAAGATGGTAAGGAAATTAAAATAGGTCTAGAGACTGGAAAGCACTACTCCTCTGATGTCCAGCCTAAATCATTAGCATGTACTTCCTCTGCTCCCTCATCCAGACTGATGGATTTAGTACCAAAGCCTTTGTTGGAAATGTGCCTCAGTCTCCTGCCTTTATTCCTAATGGCACTTCTCTTTCCATGCAGCACAGTCTCAAAGGAGAGCAGCATGCAGACAGGCAAGGAACCCTGGAAAATCACTCTTTGGATCAGTATTAAGTATACAAAACTGGAATAGTTTCATGAGTGTGCCCAAATCTTGTGAAGTCAGGAGACACACAGAAAATAAAGGCAGGAATGACATATCTGTCACCTGACAGATCAATAATTCACACTCACAGAAAGAATGTCACACTAAACTTTTTAACAAGCCATGAAGAGACTCTACAAGATTTAGATTTGTTTATCCAGTTCAATAACAAATGTTGTACTTATCATATATACAGCCACTGTTAACTGACATAAAATAAATTCTCAGTAAAACAAACAGAAAACAACACATGATACACTGAATAAACCAAGCTACCAGATTAAAAGTTAAAAACATTCTTTGCATTTTTCTACTTCTTCCATCTCTGTTTTCATTTTTTCCTAATAAAAAGCATATGTAATTAGGTGAACAGGTTACTGATGAACACAGAAATGTTAAGAGCATGCTCAGGAAACTTCAGAGGTTTCCAAATTTAATTCAGAAATGAACTACTGCAATCATACCACTGCGATCAGCTGCACCACCCCTCATGATCCTGGCTACAATCACAGCTCCTGTGTGCTCATCTCTTCTGATGGTGGCTCCCTGAAATAAAACACACCCCCCACCCAAAAAAAGGTGAGAAATTTACCCTGGATTCAGCAACCAGAGAAATAATGTGTATGCTATTATGCCTTTTAAACTGGAATTAATTTATTCTATGATTTTCCTCTTTCTCCTTGATGATTTCCACTGATTTCCACCATTACTCAAGTTTTGCCCATGCCAAGTGATTATGGGAAGGTGCACCCACTTTCCTTTCTGCTGCCTTTGATTATTGTGGTCATCAAAGTCACTCAAGTGTGCAAAACATCTTATTGTAACAAATACCTTCTCCTCCTTTTCTGACTCTTTATACAATACAGTCAGCACCTTTATATGTAAAAACAACAAAAGCCAAGTAATTGGATTTTTTTTCCTCCTCCTACCTCTGCTGGCAATACAAAACTTTAATAATTTCTTTCCCAATACAGCTGTTTTTCCTTAGGGAATCAATTCTTCCATTTCCATTTGTATAAAATTAGGACTTTGACAATATAATGATTATATACAGGTATCAAACATACTCTCACTGACTTTCATGCAAGTGAACACATGAAGTCACTGAATGCTAGCTACAGCATCAAAAGAATTAATAGATATAATCAGCATAATTGCTCCAACATATACAATTTCTTCACTGTTTCCTGGCATTATAAACTATGCCCATAAAGCAGCTAAATGTAAAATTGTGAAGGTGTATTTATCATTTACCAAATTGTTTTTTATGTTACTTTATAAGCTTCAGAACACTCCAAGTTTCTGAAGGCTACTTGATGACATCTTCAAGTATCTCCTCCATACTCCCAATAACACTCTTGCACCTTAAACTTTTATAACCAGAGACAGGTGATCTAATATGTACCAAAGGTTCTTTATTTTTCACCAGCCGAACAATTTTCACTGATTCCTCATCAAAATCATCATCAAAATTATCAGGCAGAGGTGGAAGAGCTGGGTCAAAGTTCTTCTGTGCTACAGTGTCATGTACTACAAGCATTGCCTGCATAAAGGAAATAAAAAACAGTAATGTTTAAAAATGTAATGGAGTAATACCACAATTCCCATTCTCATCTTTCCAGCATTACAGCAAAATTAAACCTCCTCCTTTCTTCTCTCACCACAAATCCTCCAAAAATGATTTAGCAATTACCTTACCCATCATGTAAACTATACACTGGTGTATGTCAATATTTAAAATAAAACCAAAGTGGACAATGAAAAGCAAGAAGGTATCATTTTCTTCTTCTTTTCTTTTCTGGTCCCTCAGAAAATATTAAGGAAGGGAGGAATAGAAGACAGCATGGTGCATTATGCAGGAAAGCTGTCTCTTTTCAATTTTCTTCACATGCTAAAGTCTGTGCAGGAAATCCCAGTGGAATAGAAGTTTGGAGGAGGCTTCTCTATAACTTTTCTGTTACAAAATGTTCTATCACAATTCTGCAAAGACATTTCTTTAAGATCCCCAATGTGGTTTTTACCCTGAGATGTGGTGTTGACAACAGCTGAAGCAGCTCCTTTTCTTCATTATTCACTGGTGCTGTCTGCAATTCTTCTATTACCTTTAAAACAAAATTTACAACATCAAAATTAAAGGAATTCACCAAACAAGGTCATGTATTTACATTTCTGTTGAGTGTTTGCTAACATCTATCATCCATCAAAGTAGTGTGCACAGATCAAAACTGATCCCAGTCCATAGTGCATGAAACCTGAAAGAAACCAAAGTTTCTGTAGCTATTTTTATTAGATAGTACAGAAGACAGCATTAGGAATCAGAATAATAATCCCTAAGCACACATTTTAAGAGTTATTCCATCAATAGAACTTCAGGAATGAGTTCTGAAATTTTTAATTCCATATGGAATACATAAATGATACCTGAAACAACACTCTTGTATTATTTGATAGAAGACTTTAAACTTGTGCAGTCATCTAGTATTACCTGTGTGGAACATGCAACATAACTTCCCTTGTTCCCCTGCAAAACCTGGACACCAAAATATGCCCTGGACTCTCAGGCACTTTAAATGAAAGATGAGAGAAATAATGGAGGCATTTCTGCACTGGGCTGAGTGGGTGGGAGGAGAGAGAAAGCAGGGCAGGGAGGAGGAAGGGAAAATGGATTGAGACAAAAGAGATTTCCTTACCCTGTTAAGGGTTCTAAGCAGGGAACTCATACAGCTCTATAAAAAACTTCTCTGCTATTCTGAAGATGGAAATTTGGTATGACTTGCCAGGTAGCAGTGCTGAAACTTTTGTGTGGAGGTGGTGCAGTGTGTGTGGAACAGGGAGAGGAGGTGTGCTGCATGTTAAGGGGAGCCCTGGGGTCTCCTGACTTTGAAAAGGGAAATATTCCAGCTCCCAAACCTTCCACTGCCCCTTCCTATGCTGTGGTAGGAAACAGGTGCATGTAAAGAATCAGTAAATGCCATAATAAAAACACTTTGAAGCCTTCTGAAAATGGAATGTGCTGCTTTGTGTTGTCTCTGTCTCAACTATGATAATTCAGCACATAAAGGAGGCTTACAAGAGAGAGAAAAGCTCTTTACCAAGGCTTGTAGTTTTAAATTGAAAGAGAGCAGGCTAGATACAAGGAAGAATTAAATTATCCATATTTAGATTGGTTATAAGGAAGAATTTTTTATGATGAAGGTGGTGAGATGCTAGAACATCTGCATGGTGAAATGCTGGAAACAAGGCGGCCAAGAGAAGTTTGGGATGCTCCAACACTGGAAAAATTCAAAATCAGGATAAACAGGGCTGTGAGCAATCTGATCCAGGGAAAGGTGAGCCTGCCTGTGGTGCTTAGATGAGATCACCTTTGAAGGTCCCTCCAACCCAAACCAACAGCAGAGGCTGTAATGGTTTTAAGGCTGAATATGACTGAATGCTCAGCTGGGATATTTCCACACAGGGCTGAATGATTTTTGCAGCCTCTCCCTTAGGAAAGTCATTCACAATATCCTTTCCTTCCACCTGAAGGTGTCCATCTTCACTAAACATTTAATAACTTGGTGGTTTTGAGCTCTCATTTCCTTGATTAATCATGGCAAATAGATTACAAAGACAGTTGGGGAAGATGAGAAATATGTTCACATACAGCACAATTGCAAAGCTTTGATTTGTTAGGAAAGCAGGTGTAAATAATAGGAAAATTAAGAGACAAGAATTTTTACTCACATCTTCAACTAATCCTGCTGCACTGTGTAAAACAGGAGTTGGGCTCTGTCTTTCATAATGCCGGAGCTTTTCATGAATCTGAAAAAAGATTATTCAGGGATATTTCTACAGAGAGATACAAAACTTGCTAAATATACCTATACTAGAATGTTTTTCTATTTAAGGAATATAATTTATCTAAGATGTGTCAGAAAAATAATCTCTCCTAGGGTTATTTTTGTTTTGTTTGGGACCCTTTATTTTCTTTTTGCTCATGGTAGTTTCAGACAAAAAATCTGTAAAGACTTTAGGAGCATAAGGAAAAAATGAAGCCATTTCACATTACTTTTTAGCTATGGGGCACTGTATCTTCATTTTAGCAAGAAGAGCAGAAAAATTTATTTCTGTACAAAATATGCTAATTGTAAAACATTATTAATGCTTGTTCTTAAGCACACATATGCTTTGCTTGGTATAGAATTCTTAAAAAAAAAAAGTTTGGCAAAGTAAATGCTTGATAAATCCAGGGAACAGAAAAAAAGTAAACTGTAAGGAGAATGTACATAAATAAATATAAACTTTTACCTTCATCAGGTAGCTGAGACTCCTTTCACTGAAGACATCCCTAAGGAATCCCATTTCCTCTTTATGGTTTGAATCAGGTCTTAGCTGAGATGTCAAAAGGGCCAAAGTTTCGTGCAACCCTAAATTTAGATTCAGGACAGAACAAAAACATTGTACACAGGATTTCTCACAGGACCTTCTACTGCAGACTTAACAGTCACTACATTTATTTGGGTAAAACATTGGTGATCATCAAATTTGCAGAGACTCATGTTTATCTTGTGTTTATCCAACACTCATTTTGCAACACTCCCTTCAGAAGTGACAAACACAGCATCACATTAAAGCAAAAGCAAACAAAGCAATATATATATATATAAAAATATCTTTCACATTTCCCACTTCATGTTTATCATGCTTTGTTTCCAGAACCCTTTGTTTCCCTCTTACAAATGTTGAATTTTTAGTACCACAGCAGACTTTCAAAATGACTGAATGAGCTCCTTTAGCAGCTCCACCTCCCCATTCTGCTGGTGATTACAGAGAATTAACAAAAGAGAAGAGCACAACCCCAAAACTTTCCCAGCTCAGACTCTCTTCCTTTCATGCTGGAGCTCAGAACCAACACCCCACAAGCTCAGAGCTCTCCATGGATTTTTCCTGTGGCAAAATTTGGGCAAAGGGAAGGTGAAAAGAGGGGGCACCTGGAGTTGAACCAGGGACCTCTTGATCTGCAGTCAAATGCTCTACCACTGAGCTATACCCCCTGGCATGGCTCCTGCACCAGGGAAATTTAGAAACATTTCTTGGCAAAGAAAAAGTTTTGCTGTCCAGGAACCCTTGACACCCCCCTTTGCACTTTAATGGACTTCTCAATGGCTTTGCATGGGGTCAAATGTCATAAATGATGGGAAAAAATGAGAAATTCAGGTCAATCTGATGCCTGCAGGGAATTTCAAACACACAAAAGCTCACACAGGCAGCCAGTGCTTCTCACACAGGGCACAACCCCTGCACTTCCCCAGTGTTCTCCTGCCCCTTCTACCTCTGAGGCACCTATGAAAAGCCAGGCCTGACCACAGGAAGAAAGGACAGGTGGAGATTTCCATTGTGGCAGAATCAAAGCCTGTGGCTTGTTTCCTAAAAAGTATTTAAATCACCAATATTCCAATTCTGCAGCACACAAACACCAGATTTTTCCTGGTGAACCATGTGTGGGAACACAAGACCAAAACAAAACAGGAAATAAAAAAAGGTGGAGAGGGCTCAAATCTATTCCTGTGGCTATTCTCTCCATGAACCTTAGAGTGGATTGTGATCCAGGAGACTCAAACTCACTCCTGCTTTAACCCTAAGCATCATTTAACACCCATGACTTCCCCTGGGCAGCATATTGGAGAAGGCAGCAAAGCAGATTTGAACAAAGTCACTTATTTTAAGTTAAAAGCAAGAATATTAACAAAGTTTACCAACTCCTGTTTAGAAAATATTAAGAAATGAGCCAGCAAGCAGCAGATATATATGGGCTGATTTTTAACAAGCAGGAGTAGAAGGCACTGTTACATTGAGAGGTCCAACTCTGCCTACAGGAGCTTATCAGAATATATTCAGGTTTATCAGAATATATTCAGGTTTATCAGAATATATCCAGGTCCTCTAGGGTTACCAGGAAACTGTTTCCTGGCAAATTTTATTAATTTTCACCTTTTACATTCCACCTTCCTTCCTGTAGATAATTGCTCAAAAACTCCAGCTGAATTCTCTTAATTCCATTACATTTTAGTCCAATATGAATTAATTTTATGTGTGACACACCTATGATAAGATTTCAATCCCTGTTCTGTTGAAAACATGCAGCTGAGTTACCTGAGTCTTCTGAAAGCACTGGCATGGCTCTGTTCTTTCTCTTAGAGAAAAATCTTCAACTTCAAGAGGATTGTTTCTTTTTCTTAGAGAAAAATGTTCAACTTCAACCAAGAGGATTGTTTCTTCTTTCTGGGCTGTGGTTCACAGGCAGTCCTGAAATAAGCAAACATAATACCTAAGCTCAAGCATGCAAGAGAAATGTCAGGCATGTAAAAATAGCAATTTTTCTAGTTTTCAGTTTAACCTGGATCAAGCAGGGTTCTGCAGTTATTCTGCTATGCAAGTAACAATGGAAAATAGTAGGTTATGTAATGAAATGTAAGTAAAATGGAAAAGGTTATATAATAATCATATTGTATCTGGGATAAAGCTGAGGCTGAAGAGAGCATCTCTCAAGATAGGTAACTTTAATAGAAAAAACAGAAGAGAAGGGATGTTTAAAAGCCCTGGGAAATATCACATGCAGAAACACAGCATGCAGGAAGATGCCACATCACAAGATGTGCTGGGGCTTCCTAAAACTCATCTCAAAGAAGTGTCCACATCCCTGAATTCTGATGGGAACCATGCTACAGTTACAGCTCCTCAAAGCTGGCACTCTGCCAACCTTGGTCACAGGTGCTATGGATGTTATAAAAAATAAAGCTACTTCCACTGCTCAGAAATGGCTTTAGATATTTCTCTTGCAGATTTCTCTTGTCACTCAGAGCAAATCAATCCAGAACATTTTTTTTTAAATTTAAAACAACCCCCAAAACTGAATCTATGCATGTAATTGCCAGTCCAAGATGACACATTGTGTTTCAGGGCACTTACAATCTTCTCCATGCTTGTAAAATTCATTGGAGTAGTATTTTATAAAAATAAACTTCCATAACAGCATACATACTCCAACTCTTTGCTGAATACAAAAAAGGATGCTCCTTGTGTTTCTATTTGTAGATAAGTCTCTCATATTTTGGTTGCTTGAAACAAGTTTGATGCTTCCAATTCAAATTTTCTTGACTAGCTGCCTGAAAATACCATAGCACTGCATGGCAAATTAGCATTTCCTTATTTAGAATCTTTTAGATTTCTGAGTTTCTCTACGATACAGTGAAATCCTAAGCTCAACAGTCACCTGTGTTTTACACCCTGTATTTTCTACTACTACAATTAATTAATCCATCTGGGCATCAAAACATAGTTGGAGTTCTCTAAATAAATTATCTGAGTGTTGAAATTTCACTCTAATCCATGGATTGTGCTCCAGTGCATTATATATACTATACTTTTATTTAAACACTCTTATTACCTATTGCTTAGAAGAAATAAACATTTCACTCACTTCATGCCAAAGAAATTTATGGGCAATTCATTCAACTGCTTTGGTTCCTTGACTATGGCATTTCATTTGACTCATATTAAAATCTTCTCAAATGATTAAGAAAGAACTTTAATTGCCTGCTTCATCTTTGCAACAATGTGTGCTTCCTACAGTCAAACCTATTCGGCACCAAACTCCACGAAAAGCCAAGTTATTTTCCAGATTATTAGTGAAAAAAAAGCCCACACAGGAAACTGAAAACACATTTCAGCATCTTAGAAACCTGACAGCAAACTCAGGAGCACCAGAATTAGTCGAGTTAGGCACAGCAGTCAAAATGGAGGCTTCCCCTAGAGGCATCTTCCATGCTCTGTAAAAATCCCGTTACACAGAACTGCCTGGAATGAACACTTCAAAGAATGGAAAGCATTCCAGAGCTAGGGCTGGCTCTCAGAGGTATTAAAATCAGCCCCAGCATGTGATATTTTGCAAGATGTGTCTCAAAACCATTAATCTGTCCTCTCATCATTGTAGCATCAATAGGCTCAAATACACTTTTCCTCTTTAAAAACATCTACCTGAACCTTAATTCATTTTTCTTGTCCAGCTGTCCCCAAGACTGAAAGCCTGAAGCACCTTTCTTACCTAGAAAAAGGGCTGCTGATATTTGGAAAGGGCTAAATAAACTCAACTGATGCTCACCATGGGGTCAATGCAGGAGATAAAACAGAAGCGTAATATGACTGTAATATTACCAAAAGCGTAATATCCCCATTAACTTATAGAATAAACCTATCGTGGTTCACAGCCTAACACAACATAAAGCTTCTGTAATCCAAATTGTATCATTCAAACCAGCAGCTGCTTTCAGAAAGCATCTGCAGTTTAACATTTTACATTAGATCAGAAGATGCATCACTACGCTAAGCGGGCCGTAAGTGATAGCTGATGGCCACACAGGTTTTCTCCTCCTGTCAAACCTGAGTGAAGCTCTTCACGGGTACCTAGTTCAGGACGGAAAAAGACACTACTCTGGTGCTGAACGAAGCACAGACAAAACCGCACAACCCTGCTGAGCATCACCGGGCCGGACTCTTCCTCCGAGCCCCCGGTCAGGGGCAGCCCCGGCCCAGCCGCGCTGGGCGCTCCGGGCTCAGCCGGGCAACCCCCGGCCGGTGTGGGGACCCGGTGACACCCCACCGGCAACCCCGGCAAGGGCTGTCCTGCCCCGGAGAGCTTTCTGTGAGCTCCACCGAGCTGGAGGTGATACCTGCGGGCCCAAACCTCCTCAGAGCCCCACGGCGTACGGAGCGAGGCTGCGCTCGGCACCGGACCGGAGGTGCTTCCCGAGCCGCGAGGCGAGCACGCTCCGGGCCCACATCCACCGGGGAGCCCTAACCCGGACCGAGCCCCCCGGCACACCCACCACACACCCAGCACACACCCGCGGGCTCCCTCACGCCGGGCCGCGCCTCCAAGGCAGCACCGGAGCCCGGCCCGAAGAGCCGCAAAATGGCGCCGCCCCCGCCGCCTCAGCGGTCCCCGTGCCGCGCCCCAGGCCGCCGTTACCTGCGGGAGCGGCCCGGGCTGGGCTCCTGCGGCGCTGGAGGCTGCCCCGGCCGGCCGCGGAGCTGCCCTCAGCCTGCTGCGCACCTCGCTCATGCGCCCTCAGAGCCGTTCTAAGCACGCCTCCCTCCTTCCCTCCCCCAAGCTGCCACGGCCTGAGGGGCCGCTGGATCGCCCCTGAGCGGCGGTTCGAAGCGAAATCGGGCCCTCGGCACCGTCAGGGTTAGCGGCTGCCAGCTCCGCCCGGGGGTTTCGCCCCAGAGCGGGCGGCTCCGGACGCCGCTGTCCCGGGGGAGCGCCGGGTGGACCTGAGCGCTGCCTCGGCCCGGCGTCCGAAGTTCCCTTGTTGAAATCACCTTTGGGGACTGTCAGGAAAGTCCAAAACGCCAGAAGTTTATGTCCAAAAAGGAGATGGAGGAGTCCTTTGATTTATTCGAATAAAGGGAGAGAGTTCACTGGGGCACACACCCGCGGGGTTTTCTCTCTGGGTTTCAGAGGACTCGGTCTCCCTTTTATTCTAACTCCTGGCAGCATGGTGCCCTGTTCGTTTCTCCATTGCTGAGGTAGCAGGAGGGTGCAGCCACTCCATATTCCCCCTTGAACCTGGCGTTTTACCCCAAAGTTCAGCCTTGTGCAGACCCGTGCCTATCTCAGGAGCCAAGCTCTCCAGGACAGTAATAAACCTGCTGCCCAAAGTCAGTAGAGACATTAAAACCCATTTCAAAGATGTTAACACCCATATCTTCATCCATTAAATTATTTGTAAAGACATCAGTAGTTAATTTAGTAGGTGGCAGAGGGCTGTGTTTTGGAACCAGTATGTGAATAATGTTGATAACACACTGATGGTTTTGGTTGTTGCTAAGCAGTGCTTATCCTAAGCCAAGGACTTTATGTCTCATTCTCTGCCAGTCAGGAGGTGCACACAAAAGCTGAGTGGAAGAGCCAGAACAGGTTATGGACTGGCTAAAGGATGTCCACACCACAGAACACCACACTCTAAATATAAATTCCGGGAGTTATTGAAAGGACCACTGACAGGAGTTCAGGGACAGAGTCTGCTATCAGCTGGCAGGTGGTGTGATTGTATTGTGCATCACTTGGGCGTTTTCACCTTGGGTACGTGGGCTCGGCCAGTCACCTCCAGCGCCGAACCCGCCCCGAGCTCTGGCTCTCCCAGCCTCTCTCTCCACAGCCCAGCCCGGCCCGGGGCGGGGTCTCTCCCCGGCCCAGCCACTGTCTCCACAGCCCAGCCCGGATCACCCCGGACCGGCCCAGTCCCCCCTCCCCATCCCGGCTCTCCCAGCCCAGCCCCAGCCCCTCTCTCCACAGCCCAGCCCAGCCCGGCTCTCCCCGCCCCATCCCAACCCCTCTCTCTCCGCCCCAACACGGCTCTCCCCGCCCCAGCCCATCCTGGCTCTCCCCGCCCCAGCCCATCCCAGCTCTCCCCGCTGGCTTGCTTGCTCCTGCCGCCGTCTGCCCCCTTCGGCTGCGGCTGCTCCAGCCCTTCCCCTGCCCCGCTGGCGATCGGGCAGCGCTGGCAGCACCGCTCCTTCTCCCTCTCCGGCTCCGAGGGCATCCCGGAGCTCCCCGGGGGCTGGCGGCCGCAGCGCGCAGGCAGCGCGGTGCGCTCAGCCTCCCGCCCCGCCGCATCCCCGGCGTGCCCGCCGAGCCCCCGGGCAGCCGAGGGCATGGCAGCCGTGCGCAGGAAGTTTGGGGACGAGTACCAGGCCGTGGGCCTCGCCCGCTGCAGCGCCCGCAGGGAGCGGCAGCGCTTCGTGGACAAGAACGGGCGCTGCAACGTGCAGCACGGCAACCTGGGCGGCGAGAGCAGCCGCTACCTCTCCGACTTCTTCACCACGCTGGTGGACCTCAAGTGGCGCTGGAACCTGCTCATCTTCCTGCTGACCTACACGGTGGCCTGGCTGGTGATGGCCTCCATGTGGTGGGGCATCGCGTACCTGCGCGGGGACCTGCAGCAGGCGCACGGTGACTCGTACAGCCCGTGTGTGGCCAACGTGTACAACTTCCCCTCCGCCTTCCTCTTCTTCGTGGAGACCGAGGCCACCATCGGCTACGGGCACCGCTACATCACGGAGCGCTGCCCCGAGGGCATCGTGCTGTTCCTCTTCCAGTCGCTGCTGGGCTCCGTGGTGGACGCGTTCCTCATCGGCTGCATGTTCATCAAGATGTCGCAGCCCAAGAAGCGAGCCGAGACCCTCATGTTCAGCCGCGCCGCCGTCATCTCGCAGCGCGATGCCAAGCTCTGCCTCATGTTCCGTGTGGGCAACCTCCGCAACAGCCACATGGTGTCTGCCCAGATCCGCTGCAAGCTCATCAAGGTGAGGCGGTGGCACAGGGTGGCACAGGGCAGCTGGGTGGCGGTAGGCATGGGCAGGGTGTCGTGGGGTTTCTCCTGTGTAGCCGGTGCTGGTGATGCCAGCTGGCAGCTCTGCCCTGCCCCGTACTGTCCCTTGGCTCGGGCTGTGGAAAGGACTGTGCAAGATTTTTCCTGTTCGCAGCAGGAGCCGTGAAAGAGCCAAGCAGGCGTAGGGGAAAACTGTTTGATCAGAGAGCCCCCAGTGGATTGTGAGGCTGGCAGAAAGTCAGGATGGACGGATGGATGTGTCAGGATGCAGGACACCTCCAAGGATGGGTACTAAGGCATGCTGCTTAGTAGATGATGGCTGGGAATAAGGAATTGATTTGTGGTGATATTAAACTAGGATAAAGATCAACCTTGACCTCCTCTTCCTCTTGAGGGAATTTGGTGAGCTTTAACTTGCAGTCCCGTATCCCAGCTGTGTTCCAGCTAGGGACCTGACAGCATTTCAGAGGGATTGTATAGATGCTGCTTTGATTGTCACCAGTATCTGTTTATTAATCACTGACAATGGCCAGCAGAATTCAGAATGGAAAAAAACTGGGATTCAAAAGGGAATGTAAAAAACAAACCAAAACCAAACCACAAAAAACAACAACAAAAAAACAAACCCAAAACAAACGAACAAAAACCACCCAGAAGAGTTTGGCAGTCACTAAGGTCCTGAAGATAAATTGGGCTGGAGTAGAATGGAAGAAAAACACTGAAATTCTAAGCAATGTATAATCTCACAGCACCTATGACTTGTCAGGGGAGCATCCTTGGTGAGGAGCTCTGTCTGAAGCTCCTAAGCTGTCAGAAGCTGGATCCCAGTGATGAGATTAATTTCAATATATCATATTTCAGTGTTATAAATGTTCTATCTGGTAATTCTCTCTGGCCTATTTAATAATCTGCATGAATAAACATGAAGCAGTAGGTGTTGGGGCAGTGGTAAATATGAATGATAAGTCTGTGTTAAATATGAGTGGTAAATCTGTTCTGTGCTGAATGCCATGCTGAGCTGTGAATTTGTCTTGCTCCATAATACCACTTAAAATGGAGAATCTGCTAAGGTTTAAAAAGAAATTGTGTGTGTGTATATATATATATATATATGTATGGGAACAGGCTGTCAGGAGTTACACTGGAGCAATTTTTGTAGGAATTGGAAAGCCAGCTGAACCATGGTTTTTGTTGCTTTATCCTCCAGAAACCTCCTCTAAAGTGTTTAATTCTATCATTCAGAATGGAATGCAGGTCAAAGTGGAATAAAAGTAGGGTCACACTGTGTTTTTACAGAGAGGGCAACTCATTTTCTTTTGAAATAAGACACCAAATATACAGCCTGATGTCCTTTCTGCTGACAGTTCTGTTGCTACACAATGCTGGTGACTGGGCCAGAAAACTGAAGGACATTTGATGGACCTGCATGACCATGGTGTCTTAGGATAGCTGTTTTGTAGGCCAGACAATGAATCAGTGAGCAATTCTTGGTTTTTCTTTTTTTTTTGTATGATCATCATGTTGTCTTGAAGTTGCTTTGTGACCTCTGACAAACACCAGCTATGAACAGAAGATTTAAAATTGAGTGTGCTGTAACTGCCCCCTCAGTCCTCATTGCAAGGTGTGGTATTTCTGTAAATCCTTGTCACTGAACTGGACACACCATTCTGGGAGCCACTGGTGGCTCTTCAGGTCACCCTTGAATTTCCATCAGCTGCTTTAAAGGAACGTTTTGGGTCCTGTAAATTAGGGTGGATGTGCCAGAATTTGCTTGCTGTCTTCAGCAAATCCTTTTTGTGGTTTGAGCTCTGCCCTCTGTACTTCCCTGCAGTGCTGCCAACTCCTGCACCTGATCAGGTAGCCAGAATTTTCTTTTGTACTGGTGCCACAGTGAATAAATGTGAATAAACACATCACATTTTTGTACTTGAGCTGGGAGATACATTCAGCAGTGGATGTGGTGTTTTGCTGAGAACAATGGAGCTCTGAGAATTTACCTTTGTACACTAACCTAAGTTTGTCTGAACAGCATTTCCTGACAGTGTGATGATGCCCTGGTCCATTCAGTGGAATAAAATGGTGCTGCCACACTGGGCTGGATTTTCTTTGTGTCCAGGGGCTCTGCAGCAGCATGGCAAAGTGATACCATGCAAAAGTCTGTAGCTCTATTTCAAATGAGTTATGGAGAGCTTGGAAGACAGTCACAAGATTAATTGTGTGTTTTCCAGCAAAGACTTTTCCAGAAATCCATGTCTTTTCTAATTTACATAGAGTGCTACAGAAGCTGGGAAAAGCAAAATCCTGGGGCAAGAAATAGAAAAGAGAAGCTATTTGGAACTAGCTGCTGAAAATGTACAGTTTCAGGTCCTGGAGTTTTTAATGTCACAATGAAGTGTATTTTTCTGCCTTGATTCCTGGACCTTTCTAGTGTGCCTAAGGCAGCAGCCACGAGTATGGCAATTAGTTTTGATTTTTATAAAACTCAATCACAGTACACATTTGTACATTCTCTTGATGTGACTGCATATGTAATTGATAAACATGATAGTGTTGGTGTGTAAAGTTGTCTTTATGGTGTTTCAGCTAGTACAGGAAATTTTGATTCAGAAAGTTGAGCAATGTAAAATCATCATAGCCTGTTTTCCACAGTAGTTTTAACATGAGTTTCATTAGTAACATTAATAACAATAGTTTCAACATGTGCTAACAATAGTTTTAAAAATACAGTTGTGAAGCATGATAGCCACAGAGGCAGTGAGCTTTGGGTTAGAACCAGCAGGCACCTGTTCTTTAGGCTGTACTTACTGACAGCTTTGAATGAGCTGAAAGCAAACAAAATTGTACCAGGAAGTTTGCAGGTGGCAGGTGACAGGCATTGGAAATAAGTAAGAAGACCCATTATATTGTGATTTCAATAAGCTGATAAGTAGGGCAGAAAGTGAAAAAAAAATTATGTTTTTTAATATTACAAAATTGTTTAGATTGGAAGAAACTTCAGGAAGTTTGGGGTCCAACCTTCTGCTGAAAGCATGGTGAGCTAGGAGAGCAGACCAGGTTATTCTGGGCTTTTTCCAATATAGATTTGGAAACCTCTGAAAAAAATCCTGCACAGTCTTGCTGGGCAAGCTTTTCCACAGCTTAACTGTCCTTGTGATGAAAATATTTTCCTTCAATCCAATCCAATCCAATCCAATCCAATCCAATCCAATCCAATCCAATCCAATCCAATCCAATCTTCCCTTGTTTCAGTTTATACCTGTTGTCTCTCATTCCTGCCAGACTCCTCTGTGAAAAGTCTGGCTCTGTCTTGGTTATGTTCCTCTCATGTTCCTCTCATGTTCCTCATCCCTGTTGGGATGTTTGTTAGATCCTCCTCCATGCCTTCTCTGCTTTGGTCTGAGCAAGCCCAGCTCACACAGGTCATATTTACAGCCAGACTAAAATAAAAAGCAGCAGTGATTCTAGGAATTATCTCCAGTGGAGCTCCAGGTGTAATGTCACAACTGATAAACTCCACACAAATCTTCAGCGATGGTATCCAAGTAACAGGATCATATTATTCCATTATTCCATATACTTTATATTCCAGTAATATAAAATATAATAACACTTCTTGCAAGCTGATAGTCTGAGTGTGGGAGAGGAGCAATGAACATGTACCAATTCAGCTTTTTCTAGATTTTTTTCTAGATATGTTTCTCTACAATATTAAGCTTGATGGTGATGCATCTTTTGAGTCCCACTTTTTCTGCTCCAGTGCTTGATTAGTCCACCTGGATATCAAAACATAATTATGTGAGTTCTCTAATGAGTGAACTGGCAGAGGGATAATAATAATGATAATGATAATAATAATAATAAAGCTGCATCATCTCTACAGGGAGATATGCATGTTTATGCATAAACAGGGTTTAGAAAAGCGAAGAGAATTAATAAAGGATAGAAGTGATGATTTGAAGAGCATGATGTATTTGTTCAGACACTAAAACAGACTAAGTGGTGATGCAGTAGAAGCCTCCCTTGTAATGAAAACTGAAACACAGATGCAGTGGCAGAAAGTTAAAGACACAGGAGTCTTTTTTAATTTTTTTTTTTTTTTTACTTACCTGTGAAGCAATTAACCTTTAGAGGAATTCTTTGAGACCTTTAGACTATCTATCTCTGACCACATTTAAATTGCAAGCTAGGGCATTTCTAATTAATTGTTCCCTTGTTCAACATGTATTAATCTGCAAAATTTCCTTGAGATGGTGAAAATGAAGAGTCACAAGTGTTCCTTCCAGACTTATTCCTGACATTTCATAGCCCTCTGTCTTCTTGTTTTGTGATCCTTTGAGTAAAGCTGTGGATGTAAATGTAAATATAAAACAAAGGTCACTGGCTAGGAGGCTGAACCTGTTGGGGCTATTAAACTCTCTTCATTCAGGTTAACCTATTTTTATTCAACAAACAAGTTTAAAAATTCTCCATGCCCTGCATAAATCAATCCTGCATGTGAGATCCTGAACACCTCAAACAAAACCTTCTGCTTTCTCCCAGATCTTAAGCTCTCATCATCCTGGCTGGATTTGTTTACTATTGAATAGGTTTGATTGAAGACTCTTCCACAAAGAAAAGTGGGGTGTAGATCAAACAGTTCTCAAGTCAGGCAACACCTTGTGCAAAATGGCACATTTTTGTCTAGGTGGATGCATTTGATGAAGATTTGGGACAGTTTGAGATTTAGATGTTGGCTCATACTGGTTAGAACAAAGATTATACCTGGGCCATCAATTTGTGCACCCACTGCAAGAACAGCAGCCAGCAACAAAACAAAACACAAGCAGTGTTAGTCTGCAGCTTAGCTCTGCAGGAAAAGAGAAAAGATGATTTTGCACTAGGCTGATTCCGCCTTTGCTTATAACAGCCTGTCATGACTGCTATGGAAGTGTTGATCGCTTTTTTCTCACAGCAACATCACTTTCATCTCACAGTAAATCTCACAAAGAGATTTTTATCTCTTTACCTTTCAGATCATAAATAATTTGTGAAAATGCTTTCACATGCAATCAGCTGATATTTTCTCTGTCTTCATCAGCAAAGGAGAAACTGAATCTTGTCCTCTTGTGCAGGAATGTGCCCTGGAGTGACTAAATTATCTTTTGGCTCCTTAAAAAAGGGAAAAAGCTCAGAAGTTTCTCTCCTCAATTAGATAAAAAGACACTTCATAGGACCCTGGGGACTTCACCTTATAGGACCCTGGGGACTTCACCTCAAACTTCAGGATGGCCAATTGGACAGAGGCTAAAAGGTCCTGCCTAAGCAATTCACTAGAAAAAGAAGAGAACAAAGGAAATAATGGTTTTCGTGGGGTGTTTTACCAGGAGCAAGAATCTCTTGCCCCTGGCTTGGTTTTTTTCTATAAAGAGGTTTGTTATTTTGCCTGTTATTAAAATTTTTCTGTTTCCAACACTACCGCAGAAGCCATCCTGCTGATTTTATGTCATTTGAAGTGGCTGAGCTATCTCAGGTGTGATATAGACCTCCAAGAGCTTATCAGACCTGGCTCAAAGAGACCCCTGAATCACTCCTGTGCAGGGGAGAACTTTGTTACTTAGACAGCAGGAATATTTCTTCCTCAGCAGCAAAACAAGCAGGTAGCACATAGATGAAACCGTGGATTGTATTTAATAATGAGCTGTGCTCCAGCTGCTGCCTAGCTGGGTGTGTAATCTCCAGTAAATACCAGGCAGTTATAAAATCAGCATTTTTAAGGTCCATGTGAAGAGGGGAGACAATATGAAGATCAACTATTTGCTTGGGGATTTTCTTTAAAGGCAGAAACTTTCTTAAAGAACGCTAGTCAGATGTGAATTATGGAAAACTGCTGCCTTTGGCTTGCTCTCAGTGAACAAGGTTTCCAAAACGCAGCACAATTAAAACTATTTATTTGTTTATTTATGATAGTAGAACTTATAATAATATTACTAGAAATATAGATAGTATAGATAAATATATAGATAATAGAAATATATATATATATAGGTAGTAGAAATGTAATAATATTTATTTATTTATAATCAGTAGTCATCTTCTTGAAGAGTTAAGTGCTTTTTAATCAGAAATAAACAGGAAAGATTTGAAATAGGATTTATTTGTCAGCTGTGCTAAGCTACTGATTTTGGTGGGCAATTTCCACCAGACACCATCAAAGCAATCACATGAGGAGATACCTGGCCAAGTGATGTAATTTTTAGTTAGACTTTGAATACCAGGAAAATTTGGAGAGAACCCTGTGGGGTAGAGGGAAGCTGCTGTATCAGTATTTTTATTGGAGCCATAGAATGATGGGAAGAAGAACGAGGCACTTTGTTTAATAATAAGTTCAATTTGTTAAGGTTAATATGCAGTGGGTGGTACAAGCAAGGGGTGAGAGCATCATCAGTATAAATTCAGGTGATTTGTGAAAATGCCACTCACCAGATGCACTGTGCAATTAATGTGGTGTTTACCTTTGAGTTAGTACATCACACTGCCAAACAAAAGTTAGTAACATACAAAAATAACAGAACATTAATTCAAACAACAGAATAAAATGTTTCCAGCTTCAGATTTTGGTCTCATTAACAGGAACTTTTGCCACAGGGTATTCATGTTGAACATCCATTACAAGGCATGTAAGTGTGTGGTACATGACATTTTTGTCAAAAATAAATATATATTAAAATATATAAAAATAAATAGATATTAGATATATAAAAATATAATATATAAATAAAATAAAAATTATATAAGAAATAAATTTATAAAAATATATATTAATATGTTAGTAATAATGTATTATAATGATATATACTATAATTATATAATGTTTATTATAATATATAATCATATATAATTATAATAATATATAATAATATAATTATATTAATATTAATAAGATTTTAACATATAAAATACAAATATAAATAAATAAATAAATATATATATGTATGTATGTATGTATAGTAAAGTTTGTAGGTGCTGATGACATTTACTGGCATAAGAAGAAAAGTCAACCTTGATCCTGCCTGGCAGCCTCACAGTATTTAGCATTATTTCATCTCCATGATGAAGCCCCCAGACCTACCACATGTAGCTGATAATATCATGCAAGAGGCAGATTTAAACTTTATTGCATTGATTTTATGTTTTGCCTCACACAGTGATTACTAAATCATCTTTTCCTCTTTAGTCCAGACAGACACCGGAGGGGGAATTTCTGCCACTGGACCAGTGTGAGCTGGATGTTGGATTTGGAACTGGAGCTGACCAGCTGTTTCTGGTTTCCCCTTTAACCATCTGCCATGAAATCAACTCAGAGAGCCCCTTTTTCTGTCTCTCACAAAGATCCCTGAGGAGTGAGCAATTTGAAATCGTTGTCATCCTCGAAGGAATCGTTGAGACCACCGGTAAGGCTTGGAATAATCTGCATACTCTGATTTTTAATCTTTGTTTTCAGTGCTGATATTTTTAGCAAGGCAGCTGTTAGTGCTGCATGCTGCAGCATTTCCTGCCATCTGCTGCAGAGCTGCAGTGGCTCTCACAAGGAACAGAGACCTCCCTTCCCCACAGGGCTTGGCACTGCCAATCCCCAACGTGGCCAGCAAGGGACACAGCCTGCCACTCTGTGTGCCACAGCTCAATGCTCTAATGAGGCTTCTGTTTTAAGGATCACCACTCTGAAAGAAAGCTGAACTTTAAAAGTTGCCAGTGCTGCAAAATTCCTTTTAGCCTGGTGTGGTATTTTCTGGGTCCCCAGGACGAAGGAGGAATTGAGAATCTGACTCCATGTTCTTAGAAGGCATAACATAACATAACATAACATAACATAACATAACAAACATTTGCAGATTTCGGTCTCATTAACAGGAACTTTTGCTACAGGATATTCATGTTGAACATCCATTACATTACATCATATCATATCATATCATATCATATCATATCATATCAATTACATTACACTATATTATACTATATTGTATTATACTATACTGTATTATACTATATTGTATTATATTTTATACTAAAACTATACTAAAGAATAGAGAAAGGAAACAGAAGGTTACAAAGAATGATTATGAAAACTCATTACTGACTCCTCAGAGTCTGACACAGCTGGACCTTGATTGGTCATTAATTAAAAACAATTCACATGTTGGATCAACAATCTCCAGACCACATTCCAAAGCAGCAAAACAGGGAGAAGCCTGTTAATAATTAATCAGATAATTATTGTTTTCATTTTTCTCTGAGGCTTCTCAGCTTCCCAGGAGAAGAAATCCTGGTGAAGGGATTTTTGCAGAAAATATGACAGTGACATGAGTTGTCCAAGTCCTTGTCCTCACTTGTGCAAGTGCTGGGCTGGGTCAGGGCTTGGCAGAGCACAACTCCTGTAAATGCATTTTCAAACCTTAGTTTAGCCACAGAAATGCAGAATTAAGACTTTGGAGAGCTGCTTGAATGCTCAGGAGGAGCAGAACTCCAGCTCCCATCAAAACCCACCCTGCTGTTACTGGGTTTTTTTCCCTTATTTCCTCCAAAGTTCCTCAGGAAGGACAGAAAGAATCTGAAGGTCAAACCCGCCCCAGTTTTGGCGGGGGGACAGCACAACAGCAGGGCACTGCTGGCTGGGGAGGTCAGTGAGCTTCAGAGAGATTATTGGAGAGGTTTCCTCAACAGCTTCAGCCAAGGCTTGAGAGGCCACCCCAGCATAAACCATGTTATGAGGATTATTCCCAGTGCAACCTTGCAGGAAAGGAGGAATTTGGAGCAGTGTCAGGAGACAAATGCATGACCCTTCCCAAAGCCCAGGTATGCTGATGGCACAGGATTGATTGTGCTGGGGCAAGCTGAGCTCCTGGCTCTGGAGGTGACAAACACCCAGGTCCACCTCCTGGACCTGGCAGCAATTCCTGACACTGCCATGGCTGGATCCATCTCACAGGCCCGGAGGAGAGAAATGAGTCCTGGAGCTGGCTGCGCTCCTTGCTCCCTGACAGATCCCAAGGGTCAGGAATGGCATCTGTTCTGTCTCTTCCAGGATGCAGCAGGGGGGCTCGTGTCTTCCTGCTCCCAGGAAAGAGGCTCAGAGATGGGATCCAACCCCAGGGCCTGCCAGACCGTGCCACTCCCCTGCCACAGCCAGGATTGTCTTCTCTCCCCCCAGCTGTCCCCGTGCCCCTGAAGAAAAGCTCCAAGATGAAGGACAAAGGAGCTGGCAAAGGCACAGCATGTGCGTGGTGGGGATGAGGAAAACGTGCAAAGGAAATTCCCAAAAATCTTAAACCCTCCAACGTGTCATCAGGACAACAGTGCTCTGCTACAGCTCCTCTCAACAGAGGTTTTTTTTCCTCCCCACACTTTGGTTACCCAAGAAATGCAAACTTCCCTTCAGGTAAAAATCTGGAGCTGCCACCACTGTGCTCTCTCTGTGTTTGGTGCCTGTCCCACTCGAGGGTGAGTGCCAAAAGCCAAAAAATATGATTTGGGTTAACACAGAGCAGGGAGAGCATTCTGCTGCTGCACAGGGTTCCTGCACACCTGTAAATCAGGTGCTGCCTTGCAAAGCATCAGATCAGGTGTGACCGTGTTCTCAGGGGTCTGAGGATGAGGGAAGAGAAGAGGATCTGACTCCATGTTTCAGAAGGCTGATTTATTATTTTATGATATATATTACATTA
>JAXCLO010000113.1:3105884-3119131 GCA_035583995.1 Arremon aurantiirostris
TGTTTTTTCCAAGGGCTAAATCAAAGGCACAGGGGTCTTGGGCTCTGTGCCAAGGTCTCTGAGCCCCCTGGGCAGGGGTTGAGTCCTCCAGGGCAGCCAGAGGAATTTCCTGGGTTCTGACAGATCTCAGCATTTCTGCTTTTTCTCCTCCCACCCTGCAGCATTCTTCACAGCCACAATGCTGCTTCCTCTCAAACATCCCACCCGGATCCATCCCATTTGTGCCCCTTTGTCCTTGGCAGCCTCCAGAAGAGCCTTTGGGAGGCTCTGAAATGTCCCCTCCCAGAACTTCTGGGGGTTTCCCACTGACTCTGGCCCTTTCAGGAAAAGAGGACAGGAACTCTCCACAGCTCTCTTTGCAGGACACAGTGCTGGAGGTGGAGGATGCTGACATGGAGCAGGCCTGGAGCAGATCCCAGCTGTGGGATGACCACAGCTGCTTTGTGGACACCATGGACTGTGACCCCTCAGCAGGGAGGAGAACAAACCCTGCCAGCAATGGCCATTCTCCCAGGGATGCTGCAGCTTCAGGGCCTTCCAGGAGGAGCCTGCAGTGGGCTGGTGCCCCCAGGGCTGCCCAGGAGCAAACCCTGCTGAGGCACAGAGAGATGAGCAGATCCGTGCGGGGCGGCTACAACCTCCGCAGCCGCTTTGTGCTGCACACAGAGCCCTCACCCAGGAGGAGGAGGAGGAGGCAGGCAGCAAATCCTCCATGTCATGACCATGCCCACAGAGCAGTCCCAAAGCCCTCCAGCACCTGCTTGAAGCAGGCTGGCATGCTCAGACAGCAAAGCCCACCGAGGTGGAGGGAGCAGAGGAGAAGGGGCTGGGAGCGCCGCGGCCGCACGGTGCAGCGCACACACCGTCACCACCTCTTTCTGGGCAGGAGGAACAGGGGCAGAATGAGTCCTCCACATCACGACGAAGCCCCAGTGGATAACAACAGCAGCTTGAGGAAAGCTGCCATGCTCAGGGCTGTTCAGGAGCCATCCAGAGCCAGGCTGAGGGAGCAGAGAAGATCCCTGCAGCCGGGCTACGATCTCCGCAGCCGCTTTGTGCTCTGCACCCACCAGCCTCCAGCGAGGAAGAGGAGGGTTTCCATGGCCCAGAGATGCGTGTCAGACAAGCACTCAGAGCACCCCAGGAGTGCTGCAGTCAGATTGTGGCCCTGGCTGAAGCAGAATGGAAGATTAGCACTGCGGTTTTTAGCAAAGGTGTCCTTGTTTTCTACACGCCTTCTCACACATGAGGGAGTGGCTTATTTACATGGATTTATTTACATGGATGATGATGCTAGTGGCTAGACTAAAAAGGGTTTAATTAGAATTCTTTATTCCACAGTGTAGATGGTTGTTGCTACTAATATAGCTCAGTATTTGGAAGCAATATTGAAGCAATTATGTTAAAGGTAGAAGAACAAACGTGAAGTAGAGACTGACATTACTCACCCTTCCCAATGGCCCTGAACATTTTTCTCTGTCTCAAAGTGAAACCTGGCTGGCTGTCCCCACTCAAGGGAGGAATCTCCACACTCTGAGAAGGGAGTTTGTCCTATTAAAGAGTGGGAAAGGCTTTTAGAGTATGAGGGGATGGGCTGTCAGGGAGCCAGCTGCAGCAGGACACTGTCTGAGCAGGGACACAGCAGCTCCAGCTGTTTACACCTCACCAGGAATCGAGCAAGGAGACTCTCCTGTTTTTGGTGTTAAAAACACTGAGAGCAGCTAGACCAAACTATCACATTGTCACTGAAAACATCAGGATAAATTAAGTTCTCTAATGCTAGTTTTAGTATTAGAAAGCACACATTACCTTATTACAGTGCTCCTCTAAACATGTGCATGCTCTTTCGAAACTTTGCACTATTTGTACATTTTAACAATTAATGTTCATTGGCTATAAATTGCATAATGCTCTTCAATAATTAGTTTTCTGTCTTCTATTAATTATTGACTTCTTGCTTCTCATGCTAATCAGTCCATATTTTCAGTCTTTTTATTATCTTTTTCCCAGATAGAGAGAGGTATCGTGTTTTAAACCCAGATGGAAATCAAGCACCACGCAGCTACTTGCTCAACCACCTCTTCTTCCCCACCACACTGGTGCAAGGGGGAGGAGATTTGAAGTAAAACTTGTGTGCTGAATCAAGAACAATTTAATATTTGGAAATAAAGTCAAGTACAACAATAATAGTAATTAATAATGATAATGAAAAGGGGCCAAATGCAACTGCAATCGCACACCACCTGCTGACTGATGCCAGAGCAATCAAAACCCCTTCACAAACCAAAATCAGCTGCCTTTCTAGGCAATTCCTCCCAGTTTATATACCAGGCATGATGCTCTAGGGTGTGGATGTCCCTTTGGGCAGTTCAGGTCACCTGTCCCAGCTGTGTTCTCTCCCATTTTATTTTTTGGAACCTCCTCACTGGCAGAGCAGAAGGTGAGGAAACAAACAGTTCTTGACTCAGGATAAACATGACTTAGCAAAACCTAAAAATTCTGTGTTATCAACTTCATCCTCATTCCAAATCCAAGCCAGAGCACTGCAACAGCTAAAGAAGAAATTAAAGAAGAAATTAACTCTACCTTAGCTGAGACCAGGACAATGGGATTACAGTGAATTGGCTTTGTTAGTTCCCTCTTTATCTCAGGGTTCTGCACAATGGCCTCATGGCTCATAAATCCTGCATTCCTTGTGTCCAGCTTCAGCAATAAATCCCTTTTCCAGCTCTGAGACCATTGAAGCATATTAAGGTTGATTACAGAGGTTTTAGCAAAACTTAAAGCTTCAGGAATTTTCCCAAGTTGTGTTCTCACTGTAGCAGCTTATGACAAACCTTGCCGAATGTTGGCTATGACAGAGTGGAAAATTACACTGGTTGTGATTAATTAAAACAAGGAATTAGAAAATTTAATTAAAACAATTAATTAATTAGAAAAAGTGTCTGTAAAGTTATATCATTCCCAAATAGATACTCCCTGGTCTGAGGGCAGGAGCAGCAGGGATGTCCAGGCCTTCACAGGGAAGTGAGAGTCACAAGTGTCACAGTTCCAACACCTTTTTCAGCAGAAAAGTTGAATAAACCTGACAAAAGAAAATCTAAAAGTGTATCAGACTGGCAGCCAATCCTGTTATGCTGTAGAAGGGCAATCCCACTTTTGCATGGTGAGAAGTTCTAGCTTACCTCCCCAAGATGGGTGAATTTCCCTCCCTTGAGTAGGGAAGCCCCTTAAGGTCACTTCTCAAGGCTGAGAAAAATAGAAAATAGATTTTCTCATGGTTTTTGCATGGGTAGCATCAATATCTACTTAATTATTGTTTTGCTAAATTTAATATAATTGCTTCTCTATTCCTTCAAAATTAGTGCACTGTACTATACTAATAGTTATGGCTACCTGTGCTATGTAACAAATGATTCTGATCAAGTTATTTTGGTTAATCATTGCAATAAATGTAAATAAATACTTCATTTTATTTGTAGAAATATATTTGCTTTGCCATCTTCAATCCCATGGGACAAAGTTATCTACACACCCAACACACATGGAGAATAGAGAGATTTGATGAATAACCCTAAACCACAGTTTAATACCTGAGTTCAGGCTATCATTTTTGGATGGGGTCCATTCCAGGAAAGAATTACCTAGTGAGCACAGATAATCCCACATAATCTCTACAGTAACATGCAAAAAAAAAGCGAAATAATGTAGATTGCACCTCAGGAAATAACATTTGTCCCAGGCATGTTTCAGATGTAGCAGTTTTTTTTCAAAAACACAAAAATATCTTGGAATTGATTTTCTATTCCATTTTTACTTCATAGGCTGTAAGTCTCCCTGAAAGAGAAGCCCTACCTGTGTAGGTGCCAGAGGACAACAGCATCTGGAAGAAGAGACAGAAGAATGAAATAAAATAAAGCAGCTCAGCTGCCAGTAGGAGAAATCTGTGGTTAATGTTTTTTGGAAAAGCCACATCACAAATCTGAAGTGTTTTTATCTGTGTTCCCAGAGGAAAAGAATCTGGTGGGTATTGACTGCTGCAGTTGTAGGAGTCAGTAATTTTCTTCTCATTGTTTAGGTAGAACGCAATTTAGGTACAACACAATTTAGGTACAACACAATCTTCCTTTGGTTCTCCTGTCAGAACAAACTGTAAAGAAAGACCCACAGAGCACTTGCACACGTATTTTAATCTGTTATGTTTTGACCTTTCGTAATCTTAGACCTGATCTTGCCTGAATTAAGGGATTAAAAATTGACGTGGAGACAAACTACAAAGAGAAATGGGAAAATGGCTTTAAAATTGCAGGAGGAAAGAACATGTGCATAACTCACATTTAACTCTGATTTTATTATTTTCTAATTAATGGTGCAGGAAAGGCCTGCTATGGGAGAACACATCATACCATCACAGATAGACCCTTCAGATTTCTCAGAGATCTTCCTCTGTGGATAATAATTTCTGTCTTTATTATGTTTCTCTTTAATTAAACAATGACACTGCACTTTCAGGCTGTCACCATACAGAAGACACATCACATGAGGTGGTTCTTTCCCTACAAAATCCCTTTCTGCTGTTCACAGGATAGGGCTGTGATGCAGAGGTCACAAGGATAAAAGTGGGCAAAAACAGTCAAGGGAAAAAGGATCAGACTGAATGAGATGTTTTAATACTGGAAATACGAGTGTCAGCCAGTAATTCAACTTTTAATCAATTTCCTTGGCCTTGAAAGGGGCACTGTGGTGAGGGAGACAATGTGGGGTTGCTGATGGATCTGAGCAAGAAACCACACAATAAACCAAACAACAGCTAAATAAAAAAGATCTTTTAATAGGATACAATAAAAACTGATATTGTTAATGAGTGAATATTTTGTCTCTTATCCCCAAATTAATGTGGGCTGTATCTTTGCTTCATCTTCAAATTTTAATGAGAAAGCAGAAGTATTGTAAACCTGTATGGTAACTGTCATTAATTTGGCTGTATTAAAATAATAGTAATTACTGCAAAATAAAACCATATCTTGATATTTCTGTATGGGTTTATATATAAATGCTTTCCAAGCTGTGTAAAACTAGAGGTGGCTGTGAGTCAAACAAATGCATCACATTTATCCAACCACTAACAACAATTCCTTGTTGCTCCCATCAGCACTAGCCAGTCTCAGTGGACTTTATAAATACATATAAATACAATATAAAGAGCTGTGGAAAAGCCTCTCTTCTCCTTCACTGCAGAGTGCTCAGAGTTGAAAGCTTTTTTGGACACCTCATAATTAAGGGGATTTTTTTCCCTTCCTCTTCTTCCACCACACTCCACAACAGGTAACAGAGAAATTACCTTTGTTATATTCAAATGTTGCTACTGAAGATTTTGAGACTTGAATTGATTATTCTGTAAAAAGATACCTGCCATATTTTTTTCTCTTTTTCTACAGGGTAAAAATGGTAGCTGAGCATTTGAAGACAGTAGTGAATATGCAAAGAAGGCAGTGCTATGAAAGAAGAATCTGTCAAAAATAGAGACAAAAATGAAGGCATAAGGCTGCCTTATTTTCTTTAGAAACGTTTATAATCTGTTCAGAAGATCTTTTCACATAAATTCCAGCCATCCTTTTGTCTGTTCAAGCAGGCAGTCATATTTTGATTGCAGATTTTCCTGGCTGTTTGCAGCTTCATCTCAAACCAAGAAGGATGATCCTTGGGAACCTCAGTGGACTGAGTGAATTCAGACTCCTGGGTTTTTCTGGAAACTCTCATTTGCACCCTTTGCTCTTTGTAATTCTATTATCTCTTTATATCCTCACCTTGGTGGCTAACACAGTGATAGCTTTCACAATAAACACTGACAACACCCTTCACACCCCCATGTATTTCTTCCTCACTCAGCTGTCCTGTTTGGATATCTGCTATTTATCAGCCATGATCCCAACCATCCTGGAGAACCTGATGGTGGGAACAGTAAGTATTTCCAAGGCAAGATGTGCCATGCAAATGTTTTCCTTCCTTTTCTTCGGGGTTGCTGAATGTTTCCTCTTGGCTGCCATGTCCCTCGATCGTTATTTCGCAGTTTGCCACCCCTTGCACTACACAATTATCATGAGCAGCAGGGTCTGCAGGAGCCTGGTTGCTGGCTGTTACATTTGTGGGGCTGCTGTGGGTTTAATTCACACCCTGATAACCTTCAGCTCACCCTTGTGTGGCTCTGCCATCGACCACTTCTTCTGTGAGATCCAGCCCATGCTGGACCTGCTCTGCGGCAACACCTTGCCAAGAGAGCTCCAGGTCATTCTGGTGGCTGTCTTTGCTATTCTCAGCCCTTTCTTACTCATCATTTATTCTTATATTCATATCATTTCCACCATTCTTCACATGGCATCAGCTGAGAGCCAGCAGAAAGCCTTTTCCACTTGCTCCTCACACCTCTTGGTTGTGACTCTGTTTTATGGCACTGCAGGCTCCACATACCTGAGGCCAAAATCCGCCTACTGCGCAGCTGTGGATAAATTCCTCTCACTCTCTTATTCTGTGCTGACTCCTCTGTTGAATCCCATCATTTACAGCTTGAGGAATAAGGAGGTGAAAAGAGCCCTGAAGAAAAAATGGAGAAAAATTAATTTAGCGTGGAAATGAAATGGAATATTTGGGGTGTTTCAGGTATTTGTGTTGGTATTTTTCACTCTAAATTCTTGCTCAGTGAAATGAATTTCCAGATTCACTTCAGCTTTTGGAAGGAAAGAGGGAGAAGAGTGGAGATTTTCAGCTGTAAGAGGGAGTGTTAGAAGCTCTGTTAACGTTTTGGAAGGAAACTTCTTCCACATACTTAAGAAATTCTCAACTAAATAAACTTTTTTTCTTTCTCTTTTTCTTTTCTCTTTTTTCTCTTTTTCTTTCTTTTCCTTGCTACTTTTCAGAAACTTTAAAATTGTTTTACATACTTCTGACTTTTTGAACAGAATTGTAATATTCAGGAGCCTGATTTTACTGAAAAAACTGAGAAGAATAAGTTTTTATCTGTTTGCATTTATTTCCTGAAAATGTTTAGTAAATTTCTCTTGGAGAGGACATAATTCAGGCTATAATGTGGGGCCCAGGAAATTGATGAGTACTGATTATTAATTCTGAGATTGTTATTGGAAGAAAACAAAAAAGAAGAGGTGTGCAAAATTGTATTCCTGCCCCACTGCCTCAAAGATATTTCTTGAATTTTAGACTAATTGTTTAAAACATGTTAGACCAAGTCTAGGCATTTGAAGAACTTAACCACTGTAAAGCTCTGTAACTGTTAATAAAATTCTTTTTATTAAATCCTCAAAATTGAAATGATATTGGAAATTTAAGGACATGAATTCCAACAGCACGGTGTTTTTAGGCATTTGGGAGATGCCAGACCAGTGTTAACCCCAAAATAAGCAATAACCATGGGCCCAAAGAACCTCTCTACAGGAGAATTTGTTTGATTTATCTGACAAACAACAGAAAAGCTCTTGTGGGGAGAATGCCCTGCTTCACAACCTCCTGTTGGAATGTTGGGGGACACAAAGCAGATTATGGACTTTGGACCTGCTTAGCACAAGGGATTTGATAACAGGACGCTTTGGCAAGAGCAAAAGAACTTTGAGAATTAAATCAAGATTGCCAGAAGATCAAATCAGATGGGTTTACCAGGAAAAGAAAATTACATCAGACTTCTGCAAGCAAGAGATGTTTACAATGGATAAGTTGGTTGATGTGATTTTTAACCCAATCACTGTAGTAAAACATTACTAGCCTCCCTAAAATAGTAAATAAGTGTCACCATGATATTTTCTGAAAAATCCTTTCACCAGGATTTTTCTCCTGAGAAGCTAAGAAGCCTCAGAAAAGAAATGTAAACAATAATTATCTGATTGCTTGGGAATGTGGTTTGGAGGTTGCTTACCAACAGGTGCATCTCTGATTGGTTCCATGTGAATTGTTTTTAATTAATGACCAGTCCTAGTCCAGCTGTGTCTGGACTCTGGTCAGTCACAGGTTTTTATTATTCATTCTTGTCTAGACTTCTGATGTCTCTTTTCTCTTTCTTTAGTATAGTTTTAGTATATAATTTTCTTTTAATATAATGTAATATAAAATAATAAATCAGCCTTCTGAGAACTTGGAGTCAATTCCCATCTCTCACCTTGTCCTGGGGACCTTCACAACTCCACAACATATAAGCATTTGTATCCCACAATAAATCAGATTCTGATCACCAAATCAGTCTTCCCTGTCTCTTCTCATCGCTGACAACCTCCCTGCAGATATTTAACATGGGGATATTTAACATGAAGTCCCCTTTCAGTCTTCTGGAGGCTGACCAGGCCCAGCTACATCAGCCTGGCCTCACAAGAGGGATTCTCATCATCTTTGAGACCCTCCACTGGGAAATGACATAATTTGTGATCATGTGTGCTACTCCTGTGGAGAAGTTTCTTGAAATTGTGGAGTTCTGTAGGCCTGGAGGAGAGGACCCTGGGGTCAGACCTCATTGTGGTCTGCACCCTCCTCCTGAGGGGCAGTGAGGGGCAGGTGTCCCTCTGTCCATCTCTTCACCCTCATGGCAGTGACAGGACTTGAGGAAACAGCTGGAGCTGACTGAGGGCAGGTTTAGGTTGGATATCAAGACAAATGTTTTCACCCAGAGGGTGGTTGGGCCCTGGCAGAGCCTCCCCAGGGCAGTGGCCTCAGCACCAAGTCCACCTGAGCTCCTGATGTGCCTGGACAATGCTGTCACACACCTGTGGTGACCCTTGGGGTGTCCTGTGCAGGGCCAGGAGCTGGGATGGATGGTCCTGGCTGGACCCTTCCAGTTCTGAGGTTCTGTGGCTCTGTGACCTTGCTGAGAGCCCATTTGTCCCCCCAGAGCTGCCCTCTGCCATCAGCCTTGCACAGAACGGCTGTGAGGCCTCAGCTCTCACTGCAAACCTGCTCTGAAACAAGACAATTATTACTCTTGTGTTAATGAGCAGATTATTTTCACTTTAAATTGGGACACAGCAGGAGCTCACTGCAGCATGTCTGCATCATTGATATTATAAGTATCTTGAGTTTATTTAGCTTTTAGTTTCTCCAGCTCTTCCCCTGTGTCCTTGCTCACATCCCTGGCTGCCTATTCCCTCCTCTCCATGAAGTTTCTTTCCAAGACTCTGAGCGCAGGCGTCCCAAGGCGTCAGAGTTTCACCAAGTTTTAACTAGGCCTTTGTGTTTAGCTGGGTCCCTCCCAGGGGAGATACTGGGCTGCAGAGAATTGAGGAGAAGGCAGATCACCAGCTAGGAAAGTTCTGAATCTCAGGAGCCAGTCTAATTGCAGAAGTCCTTGTTAGCTCCAGCTAATTGCTCTTAGCTTTTCACCAAACACAAATGTTTCCTTTTCTGAAGGAATGGCAGGGTCACATCAACACAAATTTAGATGAGACTGGGAATACTCCTCTCCTTTGGTGCTACACCCTTGTAACATCAGAGCTGGAGAGAGTTAGGAGTTTTGAAAAACTTCAGAACAGCTCCAGGGGCTGTCAGGACATTGCATTGTGTTTATGAGGCCAACAGGCACCTGCCTCCTCAGAGGCCTGGTTTACCTCTGCCCAGAGATGAGCAAATCCCAGGAGCAAGCAAGAATCACTTCCCAGCAAGAGACAGGTCATGGGTACTGTTTCTGGCTGGTGTAAGTTCCTTTTACCAAAGCTATTGCTCAAAAGTTCAAAACCACATGCTCTGGTGTAAACCAAAAATATCTGTAATAGAACAACCAGGGCAGGATGTCCTCCTGTACCTCACAGTGAAAAATTGAGTGAATTCAGATTCCTGGGTTTTTCTGGAATCTCTCATTTGCACCCTTTGCTCTTTGTAGTTTTATTATCTCTTTATATTCTCACCTTGATAGCCAGTACAGTGATAGCAAAACATCCTGCAAACACTTATGCCAAACCTCCTCTTTCTCACCATCACCAGTACATAAAGAAGTAGATGAACATATTTCCTCTCCTAACAATACACTGATTCCCTTTTTCTCCCCAGAATTCCAGGTAAACCTTAGGGGTTTTCACTGCTGATCTGTGCTTGCACAGAGCCAGGGCCTTTCCTGCTCCTCACAGTGCCCTGCTGGCCAGGAAGGGAGAAGGAAACCTGCCAGGGATGAGGAGAGACAGGGAAGACTGATTTGATTATCAGAATCCAATTTTATTGTGGAATACAAACACTTATATACTATTTTAGGGAGGCTAGCAATGTTCTACTACAGTGATTTGGTCAATAATCACATAAACCAACTTATCCATTGTAAACATCTCTTGCTTGCAGAAGTCTGATGTAATTTTCTTTTTCTGGTAAATCTGTCTGATTTGATCCTCTTGCAATCTTGATTTAATTCTCAAAGTTCTGTTTGCTATTCCCAAGGCATCACAGAACCTGAAAAATAGAAAAGCTGAAACCTGAGGCATCACACCCATAGTGTAACTTCTGTTTGAATTCTCCTTTGTGCAGAGCACCTCTGAAGGTTGTTTCAAGCTGCTGCCTCCCAGACAGGGAGAGGCTTGCAATGAACACTTCGGGCAGCAGATGGGAGCAGCAGCCTGGATTTGCTGGATTTGTGCTGCAAGCACCACCTGGAGAGAGGAATGCCTATGGAATTTATAGGGAACCCCCGATGAGGGGAGAGAATGATGCATCTGACTCTATCTTATCAGAAGGCTAATTAATTACTTCATTATACTATATTATTCTGTACTACATTACTATACTATATTACCCTATTACTATATTACACTATTATACTACATTATTACTATATTATACTAGATTACACTATATTATTACTACATTATACTATATTACACTATATTAATACTATTAGAATTACTATAATTATTATATATATTACACTATATTCCCTCCCCCCGATGAGGGGAGAGAACGATGCATCTGACTCCATCTTATCAGAAGGCTAATTAATTATTTATTATATTACATTACTATACTATATCACACACTATTAAACTATATCATTACTATATTATTACTATATTACACTATATAATACTATACTACACTATATTACACTATTTCTAAATTATACAATATTACACAATATAATACTATATTACACTAAATTCCCTCCCCCCGATGAGGGGAGGGAGTGATGCATCTGACTCCATCTTATCAGAAGGCTAATTAATTACTTTAAAATACTATATTACTTTAATATAAATTAATATTTTATTTTAATAATATTTAAATTTAGTATTTTAAATAAATATTAACATTAGTCACTTTAATATTGATTACTTTAATATTAATTACTTTAAATACTATAATATTCTATACTGTATTGCATTACAGCTAAATTAAATCTGCCAAGCACTCAACTCTGCACACACTGCCCAGAATCTCGTGGCTGTCAGTGACAGTCCTGACACACACACACACACCTGGCCCTGAGAGGCCAAGGAGCCCAAACACCATCACTGTGGGTAAACAAACTCTGTATTGCATTCTACTTTGGCACAAACACAGGCACAGCAAATGAGATGAGAATATTCTTGGGAAGAATTGTGCCTTGCTTTTCTCTGTGAAGAGAAATGTGGGGCTACACACCTGGCCCTGCTAGGCCAAGGAACCCAAACACCATCACTGTGGGTAAACAATCTCCAAATTGCATTCTACTTTTGCACAAACACAGGCACAGTAAATGAGATAAAAATTGTGTTTCCTTTCTCTGAGGTTCCGAGAATGTGAAACCGAGAAATATTTTTGGGGAGAATTGTGCCTTGCTTTCCTCTGTGAGGAGAATTGTGGTGACAGATGCCAGCTGCTGGAGTTGCTGCTGTGTGAGGAGGACGTGGGGGAGGCTGTGTAGGGGTGGTTCAGCAGAGCTGCAGAACTGTGTCACAAGCACAGAATGTCACAATGCTGGAGACATTTCTGGAGATGGAACTGCAAAATTCACTGGCAGTGGAGAATAGTGTGGCAAGGCTGACCTGTCTCCTCAGTTCTATTCACTTCTGCATCACAACCTGCTCGTATTTTCCCCACTACCCCAATCTAAAGGCTGCTCCCCTATTCTGGTACATCCATTTCCACTCATTATTCAGCCATGTCCATAACAAATTTTTTAGAAGTGTGGATTTGCTGTGCCCTGCTCCTGTCCAACCTGACCCACAGCATGAATCTCTATTTAGAGACCACAACTTTTTAGAGACCATGACTTCCATGCTGAGCCAGTGATTTACCATCCTAGAATTTAAGTAATCCCAGACTTAATCCTGATTCATCTCTGACTTCCTGGCTTGCTCCACCTTTTCAGTTTGGCACTTTTCCCACCCACAGCCAGTCCTTCTGCATTCACAGCTGCTCTGCTCTGCTCTGTCAGGGTTCCACTGCCCAGGACAGGTTCAGCCACCTCTAGTTGCCAATTAAAATGCACAGCCCCCTGTTCCCTCAGTGAGAAAACTCGTTCTTGACAATTCTCGTTGATGCATCACTCTGAATTTCATCCAAACACTTGGATGACAGAGTCTGCCAGGGAGTGCACCTGACTTCTGAAGGCAACAGGCCTTGGCTCTTGTTTTCTGTTCCCTGACTACAAATCCACCTCTATTTCACATTCTTGCAAGTAAAAGAAAGTTTGTAATGGATTTGTATAGATTTGTAAAGGCTCTAAGTAAAGTGTACAACCTTATGTATGAAACAGAACCAATTTAATGCACCAATTTGAGTGCACCTGACTTCCGTAGGCAACAGGCCTTGATTCCTGTTTTCTGTTCCCTGACTACAAATCCACCTCTATTTCACATTTCTGCAAGTATAAAGAAGTTTTTAATGGTGGTTTTTACAACCACACCCTTTTGATTTTATATAACCCTTCACCATCTCATCAGTCCAGTTTCTCACTACTTAAGGCATAATCTCACCTCATTATATTCTCACCATTCTTATATTATAGAAATATAAGTTTGTTATTTTCTGCTTAATATCTGTGTGTTATATTTTTACATAAATCTAAGCTTATTCTAAAGCTGCAGATCAAATCCTTCAGTGTCTCTGGAGGTTTCTGTTTTTCTGATTCCCACAAGGAGCCATGGAGACTTTGTGCACTGTTGTAACTTTCTATTCTGGGAGTTCTTTCTCCCCCATTATATCAGCGTAACTCAGGGACTGTCACTGTGATATTTTCTGAAAAATCCCTTTGCCAGGATTTCTTCTCCTGGGAAGATGAGAAGCCTCAGCTTCTC
>JAXCLO010000113.1:3127155-3157148 GCA_035583995.1 Arremon aurantiirostris
CCGCGGGCCGCACGCGGCGGGGCCCGGGAGCCGCCGCCGGGTTTGCGGTGCGGTGCCGGTGTGTCCCGGTGAGCTCCCGGGATTAGAGCAGCCCCCCGTTACCGGGGTGTGCCAGCAATGCGGTTCACACCCGAGGCTACACACCCGCACCGGGTCGGGCATCGCGTCCTCCCCCTCGCTGAGCGGGGAAGGATTAAACTCGTGGGAAGGGGAGGCTCCAAACTCCTGAGCCCTTTGCTGCTCCATCACCGCATTGCCCCGGTTCTGCTCCGTTTGAAATATGTCGGTTCCGCTCTGCCCTGCCTTGCTGCGGATAACGGGAGTGCTCCATCATCCCGGAGCTCCCGGTTTGTCCGTGCCGTGCCCTGGAGAGCTGCCAGTGTCACCTGAGGCAGGGCAAGGTGGGATCCCCACTTTTGCTGCCCATTTTCCTCTCAGGAGTGAGTGAGCTGTGGGAAGATCCCAGTCCTGGAAGCTCCACTGGTTTTCCGTAGTGCCAGGTGCTGGGTTCATCCCCCTGGAAGAAAAGAGCTGTTCCTGGAGGAGCCTGAGGCGTTTGATCTGGAAGATGATTCAGTGGAACGAAGAAGAGGAAACAAAACCAAAAGTGACCTCTGAGGAGTGGTGGTTTCAGGCTCCCATTGATGGCTTGAGGGATTCTGTGGAATTGAGGCCTGAGGAGCCGCTCCCTAGGGAGATCCTGCTGAGCAGGAGAGGAGGAGCCGCTGAGGAGGCACTTGGGGCTGGCAGAGCACGGGCATCGCCCAGCCTGTGGGGCTGGGACACACCTGTGTGGGCACAGCATCGCCCAGCCTGTGGGGCTGGGACAGGTCTGTGTGGGCACAGCACTCCTGCCCCTGGGCAAGCAAAACGTGCTGTTTGAAATGGTGGAAATTCAGAGGTAAAGCCCTGGCTGAAGGCACAGCTGTCTGCAGGTAGTGACCTCCAGCTCCTTTCTCCCTTCCTGCTTTCATGAGGTGCTATCACAGTGTTTCTATTTCATGTTCTTTTGGGAATGTTGCACCTTTCCCTTGCTGAAATGGATCCATATGGGCAGGAGCTGATTCCTTGGTGTTGCTCTGGGGGAGCCAGCCCTGCACACTCTGATTTCTTTGCAGTTCTGTACATTGACCTCTTCCCTACCCCTGCCCTTTGTGTTTCACTGCGGTAGCTCAGTTGCTCTTGTGAAAATCAGAGCAATAGCTGTTTGTATTGGGGAGTGGAGTTGCAGCCTCAGGAGGTGTCAGGTGTTTGTGAAACATCCCAGGCCAGGTAAGAGCTGGGTGAGCTCCACATGGGACACACTGATTTGGTTCAGCCTTTGGGGGTGTATTTGTGCTCGCTTCCATAAAAATCAGCAAAAATAAAGGAAAACCTTTTCAGAATCCTTATGATAACTCAGCAGTGAGGGTTCCATGTTCTGTTGTTTCCATTTAGGAGTAACAGCACAGCAGAATACGGATACTTTGCTCAAGAACTCCCCTTTGTCCAAATACACAGTTCTGTTCCCTGTGACTTAATAAAACTGGAAAGTTAGAAAACGAGCAAAAGGGGAGATCTGCATTTCAGAATGGCTGTAACTAATGCCCTGAAGCAGCTGCAGACATGCCAGAGGGCTCCCAGGGTGTCCAGGGCACAGGAATGGAGTGTGGTCACAGGATAATTATTGTCTGCTGCTGCCTCATGGATTGTTGGGGTCCTGGCAGAAAGTGTTGATGTAATTGTGTTAATTTTATCCTTTAGTGCACCAGTGCTGAGCAACTGATGAGCAGGACTGGGCCACCCCTAAAAACTCCCTTGTTTCTTTATTAATTTCAAAGATTTCTCTCCCATGGGAACAGTTTTTCCCTGCTCCCAGCTGCTTTGTGAGCTTGGGCCCCTGGAGCTTTGCCAGGGAGAATTTCCTTGTCATCTTCCTGGCACCTCTGGGTTCTGGCTCCCGTGCATGCTCCAGGCTGGAATCTTTCTCCTCCTTCTTCAGCACTGGAGCATATGGAAGCTTTGTTTTCTTGAAAAACCTCCAGCTGTCAGGAAAATGCTGTTAGGAAATTGCAGAGCCTCTGGGATATGTTGGTGCCTTTGTGGGGGCATTGACATTTCCCACAGCAAAGTGATGAGCATGGAGTGACCCACAGAATCCTGGAGGTTCTGGGCCTGGCCAGGTCTGCAGGTGTTACCTGGGGTTTATCAGGTGTTGGTGAGCACCAAAAGGCTTTTCCAGAGCATGAAGTGAGGCTCCTCCAGGATAGATGTAATTTCTGGCCAGTTTTGGGGCAGCACTGGCAGGAGGGGTGAATCATCTGAGGGGCATCAGGTCATTCTGGGATAACCTGGAGAAGGCTTTCCTATTCCTGTTCTGCCTGTAAATGGGCACTTGGACTTCCCAGGTGATAAACCAGCCCATTTTACTCATCTGGAATTATTTTATGATCTCCTGATCATACCAGAAGCAGCAGAAGGTACTCATGTAGTTGTTTGCTTCCCTGTGCATCTGCAGAGTATTTGAATATCTAACTTGGGCAGTTGATTTATCCATTAGGGAAAGGTGATCCATACCTACAGTTTCACCCTATTTCCTTAACATGAAATGTGCTTTTTTGAGGTGAATAGTAATGTAGATGCAGTTGTTTTCCCATGGAATTAAGCTGGTTGGCTTCCTTCATTCCAAAGGAATTGCTTCCTTCAAAAAAAAGCAGTCTCAGGCTGATTCTAGAGCCTTCCATGGATTTTCACAGGAGTTACACTGTGGCCCTGCCAGGCAGGATGGGGCCATTGCTGGGAATTAGGTTAATTCTGAGCTCTGGGAATTACATAACAGCACAATTAAAGCTGGGGCTCGCCTGCTCTTCTCACTCGTGGCTGCAGGGAAGGTTTGGGTCAATCCTTGCATTTCTTGGGGCGTATTTTGGTTCTTGTGGCTCTTTTGGCCTTCTGAGTTTGCCCTCAGTTATGGGGACTGTTCTGAGGGTTTGAGCACCTTGAAGGGTTCAGGTTCAGCTCTGCTCTTGAGAGGCTCAAGGCAGCCCTTTGTTATATATTGTATATTTCCATGGGTGAGTCCTGGGCCCACCCTTGTGGAGATTTGTGTGTCCACACTCAGATTTCCGAGCTGGGGGCTGTGTTGAGTCTCTGCCACGGCGTCTGTGCGTTGGGGGGAGCTGATGTGCCAGGAATCAGCTCTGCTCTGCCCAGCAGGGCTCAGCAGCCTGTCACACACCAGTGTGTGTGACCACTGCCCTGTCCCAGTGCCCACACACCCTCTGGGGGAAGCACCTTTTTCCTAAAATCCAACCCAACCCTCCCTCACCCAGCTCCAGCCATTCCCTGGGGTCGCCAGAGAGAAGAGCTCAGTGCTTGCCCCTCATGGGGGAGTTGTAAATATATATTCCTTTATATATAAATATATATTTCATTATATGTAATATATTCCTATATATGTAAATATATATTACTTTATGCCTAAATCCTCACTCAGTATCAAACCTTACCTGAGGACAGGTCTCTAAAGTGCACCCTGTGTATCTTCCTGGCACAGGGAGTGTTTTGTTGCTCTTCCAAGTCCTGAAAGAAGGGAGGGGAGGGTATTGTATGTCCAGGGGCAAACATGATGGCTAATTTTAAGCTCTGGACATCTGTCTGCTGTAAACTGAATTGAGATCACCCAACTTATTTTACCCCAGTGGCTGAGTCACATCTGACAGCTGAGAATCTGGGTGGGATTTCAGCCCCAAAAATGCCTGATAAAGGCACCATATCCTGTTGATGGAAAATCCTCTGCAAGAACTGCACAAAATTGCCAGAGCATAACAGGAAAGATTACTTGGTCAGGACAGGATTTTGGAGACTTCCTTAAATGCTGGTTATTTTAGGGTTTTGCAGTGTTTCATAATGGAGGCAGGCAGTGAAGTGGGAGTGAGGGTCAGGAGAGCTGGAGATGGTGACTCTGCCACCTGCTTAGGTGTTGGATTTCTGTCCCTGGTGGTGTTGCCTTGGTAGGGATGTTCCAGCACACCTGGATCGAGATCTGCTGGCTTACAGATCCCTGAAGGTTCCCATGGCAGAAAATCAGGTGTCTGCAGGAGTCTCATGGGGAGCTGGAGTGGGAGGTGGAAGCCACGATCGGCACTCGAGCGGGGGCAGCGTGTGGAAGCTCTGAGGAGGAGGCGGGAGTTGTTAGGCAAGCGTGGGATTGTGTCACTGTGTGCAGGATGGCTTCTTCAAGAGCTGCTGTGCTGGGAACGAGCAGGGGCTGAGCTTGCACAGGGCACAGGGAGGAGAAGGAGCCTTGTGCTGGTTCCTCCCTCCATCCTCACAGCTCGGGTGTGTGCGGGAGCGTCAGCGCACGCAGCTGCTGCTCCAATTCCTCGGTCTCCAGCTGTGCCAGGAGAGGTTCAGCTTGGACATCAGGTGGAATTTCTTCTCAGAAAGGGTTGTCAGACATTGCCCAGGGAGCAGTTCGAGTCCCCATGTTCAAGGAATGGCTGGACATGACACTCAGTGCTCTCTGGTCTGGTTGACAACGTGGTGATCAGAGTCTAAGATCTCAGAGGTTTTTTCCATCCCAAATGATTCCATGGTGGCAGGTTCTCTGGAGTGACTGGGACCAAAGTACTTCAAGTATTAGAGATGTTGAGAAATACCATAAAAGAGAAAAAAATCATTGCCTTGCTCACAAGAAGAGTCACTCCCACCAGCCCCTCCTGTGCCTGTGGGTGATGAAAGACCAGCTTCTTACCCAGCTCCTTGGTGCTGCTCCTCTGTGTTTCTGTGTCCAGCATGGAGCAGCCCAGTGAAGACACCAACCCCGTCACAAAGACACCCATTCAGCTGGGGGTGTATTTCAGCAAAGCACGATTCTTCTTCAGTGTCAAAAGTAGCAAGTGGGGAGTGCAGGCCCCAGCAGCGCAGGAGGCAGAATGAGCTCATTCAGACCACAGCATCTGTTGGGCTGAAACAATCCCCAGTGAGATCAGGGGCTGCAGTTCTCCTTGTTGGAGCCAGAGCCATGGTAAACAAGGGCTGTGTGCTCTGGATGTCATCAGGGCACAGCAGGGCAGAGCTGCTCCTGTCCTGGTGCTGCAGCTCCAGCCCAGCCTGACAGCTCCAGCAGGTCCTTTACCTTCATGCTGTGGAGGGGATTTGCTTTCAAAATCTTCATTGGAGGTGATTTGCTTTCACCATCCTCATGGTTAAGCCTTAGGCCATGTGAGCAGCAGAAATACCTGTGCTCTGCTTTCTGCCAGTGTCACCCCAGGCACTGTGACTTGTTGATACATTGATCTGTATTAAAATGCTCAAAAGGAAAACAGACCAATAAAAAAGAGTAGAAAACAGTAATCTCTGTGTGGGAGTGTTTCTCTGGCATCTCAAAGTGCCGGTGCTTTCTGAAAATTGGGAGAAAGAAAACATAACCCTGGCAAAACCAATTTTCCCAGCAGTTTGTGGCAGATGGGGTGCTCTGGCAGCCAGCCTTTAGCTGTGTGTATTTGGTAGTAATTCCTCATGACAGGACAGGTAAAATGGACAAAATAACTTGTGATTCAGCCCACTGTGCTGGACAGGTTGTGGTGGT
Source organism: Arremon aurantiirostris (assembly GCA_035583995.1). Classification (NCBI taxonomy): domain Eukaryota; kingdom Metazoa; phylum Chordata; class Aves; order Passeriformes; family Passerellidae; genus Arremon; species Arremon aurantiirostris. The sequence continues at coordinate 3,132,728 of JAXCLO010000113.1, forward strand.
GACTCAGGTGAGTTCTACCATTAAGATTGTTCACCCATTTCTGTGGACTGTACAACACAGACCTGAGGGAAGGAGCTTTTCAGAGGATCTGTGATTTTCTCTTCTATTTGTGATTACAGAAACAAGAGAACAGTGAAACTTTACTGCCCAGGTTCCAAAAGTGCACAAGTGCTGGGTGGTTTTTCCACTGTGTTCATATATTTGATCTGTAATATTCAAAACAGGTGGTTGTGTTTGGAAATATTTTAATCATGCAGAGTTTGCATCCTGGTGCTTGTGATATGGGTCCATCCCACAGGCATATCCTTGTTGCACATCAGTGTGTCTGGGAGAGTGCAGAGCTCTGGGGCTCTGCTGGGTGCTGGCTCCTGAGGAAAAGCCAGGCTGCAGCACCTGCCTCAGGTGTGATGCTGGGAGGGCTGGGGCAGAGCAGGGATGGCAGTTTCCCATCTCTTCATCATTTTCTGGAGCAGGAGTGGGAGGAGCTGACCCAGGAGCCAGGACAAGGCCCTTGGGGGGCAGTGGGTGTGTGCTACGCCTTGCTCTGCCCCAGTTCTTACCCATCTCATCTCCTGCCAGGGTTTAACTCCCACAGGGCTGTGGCTGGACTCAACTGGGGTGTAGCACACAGCAAAACTTAAAACTGAAAGTGAAGAGCACGTTTCCCAGCTCCTCAGTGTCCATTGTTCTGCCAGCTGGGAAATCTGTGATGGCTCAGTGAAAACAAGCCCTGCATGAGGTGGTTGTGTGGGAATGGTCAATGGCAGCCTGAGCAAGGCTGAAAACATGGGAACTTTTTCCAACACAATTCCCTTTGTTCTCTCCCAGGTCAGCCTGCTGAGCACTGCTCACATTTGCTGTTCCATCACTGTGGTGTGCTCTCCCTCTTGCCCTGTGCAGGTGAAAGGCTGAAGGGACATGAGGGAAGGGAAGGGCATTGGTTTCCCTCAGGGGAAGCTTTGCTTTCGAGAGTTTAAGGGAAGCTGCTTCAAACCATATGTTGTGTGTTTTTAAATGTCCCAAACTGTCTCTGCAAATGCTTGCTCTTGAGTGTGAGGACTATTTCTAGACCTGTTGCCAAGGCAGTGCCAGGCTTCTGTTGCAGGCTTGTACCCATATTTCTCTGATTTAGCTGTCTTTTGAATGTGGAAATTGTTCTTGGCTCTGGTTTATAAGTATGTGGGACTCCTGAAAGAGGCAGCACTGTCTCTTTTGTTCTGAGGTGCAGCCCCTTGCAGGAAGGGGCTGTTGGATGAAATCCCTATCATGGAGTTCTGCTGGACTCTGAGGGGTCTCAAAGGTGGCTTTAGGCTTCTCTGGCATTCCTATAAAATTTGGCCAGGAAATATCCCTGAGTATCCCAGGTGGAGTAGCTGGGAGCCAGCAGGAAATGGGGTGTGCTGGGCAGTGTGTGCTGAGGAGATCTCAGGAGAACCAGCTTCAATTTGGAGCATTAAACAGTTATACTGGTAGGGGGTCAAATGTTTGTCATGGTCACAATCTGTCTGGTGCTCAGTTCTTCTGAAAATGTGCTGTTTTGCTTCCTTTCAGAGAAGCAGAAGCATTCAAGGAGCAGGGAAATGCATACTATGCCAAGAAAGATTACAACGAAGCGTTCAACTACTACACAAAAGCCATAGGTGAGGACAGCTGATAATATCAATCTTTACTCAACACCATGTCTAAAACTGGAGGTGGTTGCTGATTTCAGACAAACCAGTGGGGTTTCTGACAGCACATGCTGAAGGAAAACCTCTTGCCTGCTTTAATTACCTTGGGAAATGTCACCGGATCGATAATGCCAGTCAGGGCCAATGTTCTTAAGTGCCACAAATTGTGCAGCTGCTGCATTACACTGCTAATGAGTCTTGCATTTTCTCCAGATACATGTCCCAATAATGCCAGTTATTATGGGAACAGAGCTGCCACGCTCATGATGCTGGGGAGGTTCCGAGAAGCGCTGGAGGATGCTCAGCAGTCAGTCAGGTTGGACGACAGCTTTGTACGGGTACGTGGAAAGCTTCAGGCACCTCTTTCAGCCCCTTCTCTGCACCTGTCACAGCTCTTGCAGATCCCTTTTCCCTGTGTTCCCAGGGCCACCTCCGGGAAGGGAAGTGCCACCTTTCCCTAGGGAATGCCATGGCTGCCAGCCGCTGCTTTCAACGAGTTCTAGAACTGGATCATAAAAATACCCAGGCACAGCAGGAGGTAAGGGGATCTTCTGATTGAATTGTCCCCAGGAGCTGGCCAAAGGAGAAATGGAGAGTGGTGGAAGGCAGCTGGCCTTGTGTTTCTTTCACAGGGTACATTTTCCTGGACTCTCAGTTCAGTCACTTTATTTCAAACTGATTTTAATGCTGGCAAAAATATTCATGTCATCTGCAGTATTGGTCCATGGTCTGCAGTAGTTTTGGCTCTGACATTCAGGGATTGGCTTTTCAAATGCTACTTGGTGGCATTTCAGAGCAGACACTGTCCTGCAGCACTGGTGTGTTCTGTCTTTCAGCTGAAGAATGCCACGACTGTGCTTGAGTATGAAAAAATAGCTGAAGTGGATTTTGAGAAACGGGATTTCAGGAAGGTGAGATTAACTTGTTTGCTGTGGTCTTATCTAAAAACTGGGGTGTTTGACATGGCCCAGGCAGGTGTGTGGCTGTTTCCTGGCTGGGTGTTTGGGAGGTGCTGTGCCACATCTGTTGGAGCAGGGCTGGCTGGTGAATTGTGTCACCTCTGGAAGTGGCAGAGCTTGTGCTCCCTGAGCACTGACAAATGAGGAGGTGACTGGCTCAGGCCAGCCCTCTGTCACTGTTTGCTTTGCAGGGTGAGTGGAGTCATGACTGAGCTGTTTGAGACAGATTTTGTCAGCAGCAGCATTTGATCACACTTTGCTCCTGAAATGCATATCCAGAATTCTTTCTCAACTCTTTGAAAGAAAAGAAAAAATTTTTTAAAAAGACATGCTGTGTGCCAGTGAGGGTCATACAAGGAGGAATGCAGATCTGCATGGGCCATTCTCCTTACAGCTTCCAAATCTTTCTTCCCAAGGATTGTAACAGGATGCAGCTGGTACTGACCTGATAGAACAAGAAATGACAGCATGAAATCTGAAAGGCACCAAGCACTTCTCATGCAACTATTTCTGTGCAGTGGATGCATGTAAGGCTCAGATTTATCCCAGAAAAGAGATTGTCCAGTACATTGAGCTCATTGTTCAGGTCACTCTTAGGCTAAGTTCAAGATTTTGGAAGGGTAAATCCCAGCTTTGTATCACCTGTTTCTGAGGAGCAAATGGGATGTGTGATCAATCTGAATTTCCTGTGTAGGAATTGCCCTGCCTGGGCATCTGCATCTGTCCCTCACTTCCCCAGTCCCACTTCACTGACATGAAACTTGATCTTTGTTTCTGGAGGGCTGCTCCTGCCTCACCCAGGAGCCCTTGGCTCTGGAGCACAGTGCTTCCCACAGCAGGACCGTGATGTCACGGGCTGAGGAGCAGATGAACCTTGGGGAACAATGCCCTGTTCTTGCACAGATGTCCCCACCAGAGTGCAGGCATGGAAAAGACCCATTAGCTCACCCTGCCCATGGCTGGCAGGCCAGTGGAAGATCAGTCCTTGAACTGTACTTTTTTTGTGTTTTGTCCAGTCCAAACTGTCTCAGTCTATTGAATTTCTGTCCCTCCCCATGGCTTTATACTGCAGGAAACAGGGACAGGATTGTCCTTCTTGGCCCTTTCTTTGGGGCTTGCAGTTTAGAAGGGTTAAAGGGATGAACTTCCTACAGGTGTCCTTTGAGTCTTGTGTAGTGCTCTGTCACAGTAACACAGTAGGTGCCTCAGACCTTGGCACACAAAGAGCAACCTTTGAAAAAGGTATGTACTTTGAAAAACATACCAGGAAAATAGCACAACCTCTGAAAAGGGTATGCACTTTGAAAAGCATGACAGGAAAATAGCAAAACCTTTGGAAAAGGTATGTGCTTTGAAAAACATATCAGGAAAATAGTAAAACCTCTGAAAAAGGTATGCACTTTCAAAAGCATATCAGGAAAGTAGCACAACCTTTCAAAAAGGTATGCAATTTGAAAAACATATCAGGAAAATTTTCCAATGCAATGTGTCTCCAGCATTGGAAATTGGAAAGAAAATCCTAGATGGAGACACAGAAAGCAGTGAGGTTTTCCCAGATTCTTCACACCTGAAGTCATGGTGCAGAATTTGTTCTCTGTGTGGGGTTCACTCTCTTGTGTGTCATGTTGTAGCTTAGGAAACTTGAAGAAGCAATGGAGATGGGTGTCTGCACTCACCTTCCTGATCAAACACAAACCTCAAGCATGGGCCAGCAGTTCAGAGCAGGCCCTTGACTCTTTGCTGTGCTCAGGGCTGTGGTTTCTCCCACCCCAGGTTGTGTTTTGCATGGATCGTGCTCTGGAGTTCGCTCCCGCCTGTCACCGCTTCAAAATCCTCAAGGCCGAGTGTTTGGCACTGCTGGGCCGGTACCCCGAGGCACAGTCTGTGGCCAGGTGAGTGTCTGAGGGCTGGGCATGAGGGGCATCTGCTGGGCAATCCTGGCTCCGTGCCTGCAATAAGTGAGGGAATAGAAAATACAAATATTCCTTAGTGTGTGGTGGTGTTTGCAGGGGTCACGGGATGAGGGAAGAGATGAGAATCTTGACTCCATGTTTCAGAAGGCTGATTTATTATGATACTTATTATATTAAAATAAAATTATATATTGAAACTATACTAAAAGAATAGAAGAAAAGGATTTCATCAGAAGGCTAGAAAGGAAAGGAATGGAGTGATAATAAAATCTTGTGACTGACCAGAGTCTGAGACAGCTGGACTGGGATTGGCCATTAATTAAAAACAACCACATGAGACCAATCAAAGATGCACCTGTTGCATTCCACAGCAGCAGATAATTTACATTTCATTTCTGAGGCCTCTCAGCTTCTCGGGAGAAAAGATCCTAGCAAAGAATTTTTCATAAAATATGTCTGTGACACTCTCCAGTATGTCCATACCTCTTTTATTACTTTTTTATTTTGCAGAATGAACTTACAGGACTGAATCCTCTCCAGGGGAGGCTTTGTGTTCCTGAGTTCTGGCTGGGGAGAAAGGGTAGTGGTACCTTGGACAGGATAAGAAAACAATGAGTCAATGATAAAAACAAAAATCAACCTCTCCTCCACTGAAATTATAAAACAAATCTAACAGAACACACATGTGTGGGGTCAGTATGGTGATAGGAATTGCAAATCTCAGCTGTTTCAAGACAGGATGTGAAAAATGTGTATTTTATGATTGGCTTTTGGCAAATATTAAAATGAATATTATATGTGTTATGTTAGAAAGTGATGCTGTATTAATTTTCTTAAGTAGTGTGTTAAATAGAGTTTTAGGTTATAACATAATGTTAAAATAGAAACGATGCTATGTAAGAGACTTTTTAAAGAGAGGACTCAGCAGCCTCAGGACACCTGAATCTTTCAGAGAAAAAGAATTTATTGCTCCCTTATCAGAAGAAATGAACTTCTTCCTGCCTTGCTCAGCTCTGAAGATGCTGTTAGGATTCAGAGGAAGAAGCTGACACTGCCCAGACAAAATCCTGTGTTTGAATGGAATTTATGCATCATGTATGAGGTGTATGAATATGGAACAGGCTGTTGCTTTTAAGGGTTGATCCTCTGTTAACTGTGTCCTTTTTCAGGCTTATTTTGCCCAGAAAAGGTACCTGGACTGTCCATAACACTTTGTTTTTATTGTCTTGCATTGTCCTAAATCCTAATTGTCCAAATTTTTATTACTCTAATTATATTACTATTTTTACAACCATTTTATTACTATTAAACTTTTAAAATTTTAAAACCAAACGATTAGCATTTTTCACACAGGAGTTTAACCTAAAGTTATCTGAAGATCAGTCAGCTCTGAGGATCTGTGAGTGATTTAATTTGCCCCAGACTATTTGCACCAAATGCAATGTGTGTGCTTTGAGCAGAGCTTGGTCTCAGCTGGTGCCAGAACTCCTCTGCAGCTGCCTCTTGAATCCAGATGTTCACAGCATCCCTTTGCTCTGGCCATTCTGTGCGATCTGAGTGTGAATTTAAACAAAAATGTGGGCATTTGTGCTCACATTTGAGCATTTGATGCTCTGCTGCAGAGAAAGAATGGCTGAAAATTTGTCCTGATTCCTACAACTGGAACAGATCTTCAATATTGTTCCAGCCAACTCTGAATTAACCCCACCTGCTCTGATTTCAGGCTCCAGAACACTGAATACACACCTGTCCTGGTTTGAAAGGAAGTGAGTTTTTGGGAGTTTGTAGTCAAACCAATCAGTGGTGAGATTTGAATACTGGCATGAAATCAACCACCACGAAACAACATTTTTAGATTGAAGAATACTTGAAATATTCTCGATGTAATATATATAATATAAAATATTATATATAATATATATTTTATATATATACTATTATATGTAAAATGTATATTTTTATATATAATATATTATATATAAATTATATATAATTATATAAATTATATATAATTATATATATATTATATATAAATTATATATAATTTCACAGAAAAGGTTAAAAGTGTCCACACCTTGCTTATTTTCATCTTTTGAATGTAAAAGCGGATTTTGAATTTGTGTAAATTCAAAACTTACATCGTATCTGCATTAGTTAGAAGAAAGCTGTCTCAGTCTGGGCAATAGAAAGAAATTCTTGTTGAGAATAATTATCAAAGGTTAAACACCCACCAGATTGCACCAGTGATCCCTGCTGTCACTAGAATAGCCAGGCCATGCAATTTTGTCATTCCCATCTCCTTAGTGCTGCAAAAAAAGATTGTGAACCCTGGATTGACAGCAAAGTGGGGAAAAAACCCAAAACAAACACAAAAAGGCAGAAAATATTGTAGTTATTAAATACTGAATAAGTATTTTGTTTTGCACTGCAGGTCTGGACATAATACAGAGAAAAATTAGTTTTTCTAGATAGAAAGTTTTACATCTAGATATTTATAACACATACTACATCTTTACACACTGAGCTCTCATTTTACAATAGCGTAGTAAACCATTTTTAATTGTTCAAAGCAATAATTCTCATTTCAGATTTTCTCTGAATCAGGTTTTATTTTTTTCCCCAGCCAGTGCCCTCTCTGCTCTTTGTCTTCCTTTCTTCCTTCTCTTTCTCTCCCTCCCTTCTCTGTTTTCTTTTTCTTTCTCTCTCTCTCTCTCTTTTATTTTATTTTTTTGTCTAGCTCTCCTTTTTGACCTTGCTTCCTTGGGTTTCCTGCTCTGTCCCTCACTGCTACAGTTCTCTTTCTTTCTAATTTGAAAGTCACACTCCTTTTCTCTGGCTCAGCTCCTCCATCCATTCTGGGGCTGTTCACAGCTGGGGTTCAGCCACATCTTCCCTTGTGCCAGCCTTCTGAAAAGTCTCTGGGGCATTCTGCTTGTCAATATTGACCATTCCCAGCTTTCAGCATCTCCTCCTGCTGTCGTCCCTTTCTCAGCCTAATTTCTTATTATATTACAGTCTTACAAGCCATGAGTTCTACAGCACTTCACTAACAAGCTACAAAATGGCCCCATCTCTCTCTCTCCAAGGTCTTTTAGGGGGAAAAAAACTTATCCAATTAAGAAATGACACCTAAATTATTTTCACTTTTAACCCAACAACCCACTCATGGCCCACAATGTGGATTTTTTATCCAATTACACAAAACCACCCAAACCCATGGAGAAGAAGGAGAAGGAGGAGAAAAAGAAGGAGAAGAAGGCGGTGAAGGAGGAAAAGGAGAAGGGGGAGAAGGTGAAGGAGGAGAAGAAAGGAGGAGAAAGAAGAAGGAGGAGAAGGAGAAAGAGAATAAGGAGAAGGAGGAGAAGGTGAAGGAGGAGAAGAAGAAAGAAAAGAAAGGAGAAGAAAGGAGGAGAAGAAGAAAGAAGGAGGAGAAGAAGGACCAGCCTCCACTCTAAAACCTTCATCTTGCTCTATATATATTACTATATTCTAAACCCTTAAACTCTAAGTTTTCCACCCTGTGATATTACACACTTCTATTCAAACTCCACACCCACAATTCCAGTTCTGTCATTCCATTTTGGAAGCTTCTCCACAGCCTCAGGTCAAAAGCAGCGTTCTCTTGGAGGCCAGTGCCTGTCAGCACAGAAAATCCAAAATTCTGATTTTCCAGGGTTCCAGCACTCACCTGTGGTTCTGCCAATGCTCACACCCCAGCAGCTGCAGTTCTCTGCTGCTCCCAGCCCTGCTGAACCAGTACCAGCTCCCAGATCCTTCTGTGTGTGTGTCAGCCCTGGGCTCAGGGCCAGCAGGAACCTCCACCCCAATCCTCACCTTTTGTGGGAGTGCTGTCACCTGAGCAGTGGGGAAACAACAAGAAACCTGCAGCAGCCAGTTATTCCCTGGCACTGCAACCTGTGTGGGTTACCTAAAAACAGAGCCAGACAAGTTTAAGGGAAGAAAAAGTGGTTTTATTGATTGAATATGGGTGTGTATGGAATATTTGGGTGTCTTCTCTCTGGGCTGTATCTCACTCTAAGCTGTAGGCACGTTCAAGGAGTTGGATTTCCCCTCTGAATGGTGTCTTCCACGCCTAAAAATATTATTGATACTTAATTCTTGGGTACTGCTGTCTCTGTGGAACCTCAAGTAATATTCAAGACCAGTGCAATAATTATTTAATGTCATGGTTGAGATGGAGACAACAAAAAGCAACACACTCCATTTTCAGAAGGCTTCAAACTGTTCTTATTATGGCATGCATGCTTTTTATACATTCTTGCAAATCTCAGAAATTTACACTTTAGCCATTGGTCACAAAAGACAAACAAAGTGCTCACTGGAATGGGCAGTTGATGTTTCTCTTCTTTATCCTTCTTTCTTTCTTGATTTCTACATCAATTACCTTGGTAGAAAATTCTTTCAGGGTAAACATGGATTATCTTCTCAATCTTCTCTCTGGCTCACAGAAGTTGCTGTAAAACCTCTTCCACAATTTAATGTACAGAGAAACTAAGGCACTGATAAGTGAAGAATTTTACTGGTCAGAGCTCCCCATCATGAACCACCAGCAAAGTACAAATGTCCTGAGTTCTGCTCTGATGCCTTGTCACACAGACAGCACTGACTTGGGAGAAGGAAGAAAAAAAGTATGAATAGTGCTACAATAGTTAGCACATAAAAAATTAACAAGCAAACAACCAACAGCAGCAGGGCAACACTTTCCTTGAGGTTTAGAAAAAAGAGGGGAAATTATTCCCTCTAATAATTCTGTTCCCAGCTCTCTTGGGCTTTGAAGGATAATGTACTGGGAGATATTTTAGCATCCTGGGAAATCTCCTGCTCAGCTGAAGTGACAAATCCTGCAGGAACTGTTTGTGCTCACAGCTTTTAACAAAGCAGCCACCAACAAAGCAGCTTCCAGCCACTGGAGAGAGAGACAGAACAGCACAGGGGTAAGGTTTAGCTAAATAGAAGAGAGAAAAGCATTGATATGATCTCTTGTTAGACAATAAGCTTTTAATTTATTTTTCTTTAGGTTTGTTAGAGCTGTTTCTTCTCATCTGATCTCTGAGCTCTGAAAATTCCAACATAAGTTGTGAGTGTCTTGGAAATGGCATTCCCAGTTTTTATCGAGAATTGGAGCAGGACAAGGGAGAATGGCTTCAAACTGAAAAGGAATAAGTTTAGATTAGATATTGGAAAGAAATTCTTCTCTGGGACGGTGGGGAGGGTGCCCCTGGATCCCTGGAAGTGTCCAAATCCAGGTTGGACAGGGCTGGGAGCAGCCTGGGACAGTGGAAAGTATCCCTGCCATGGCAGGTGTGGGTTGGGATGGGCTTTAAAATTCTCCCAACCCAAACCAGTCTGGGATTCTGTGATTCTATGATTTTGGGATTCTGGGATTCTGTGATTCTGGGATTTTGTGATTCTGAGTGCTGTGAGCACTTTTCAAGAGAAACCTGGACATTTTTCTCAAAGTGTGAGAGAGAAGAGAAAGGGATTGCTTGGAAAGGAGAGCAGAGGTGGATGTAACAGATTAAAAGACTAGAAATATGGAAATTTCTTATTGTACTTTATGTGCTTTTAAAAATCTTACAACTTTTGTTGAGAGTCTAAGTTAAATGTAACCTTTCCCTCACTCTGTGTTTTCTATGCAATAGCAGTGCTTCTGAGCATGTTTATGTAGTAAAAAAAGGCATTTTTATTCTACTTTTTTACATTCTAGTGGACTAGAATGTAAAAAACATTCACCATTATTTTTACATTGAAAAACTTCTTGAAATATGGAAATTCTCTTTCTGTGCCACCTGAGAGTGATCTGTTAGTTGAGGGCAGGTACCTGAAATGCTCCAATTAATCACCCTTTTAAAATTAAAAGTAGTGTCAGTCAATTCTGACACTTGAAATTCTTGTAATTTAAAATTAAAGTAGTGCCAGTCAATATCCTAAGGTGCTATTAGGTAGATCTGGAATTTTTAAACCCTATAATAGAATGGGGAAGTATAATTTTTCTTTTATCTTTTTAATATCTTTTTGCTTCAGGCACTTTTCAATTATGGGTTGTATTCTATAGCCTGCTAAATCACTTAAACTAGGTTTTTTCCTTGTACTGCTTGAATTTCTCTGGCTGGAAATGAGTTACCTGCCTTACCTGTCAGAATTTACCACAGCTTAAATCTCATGGAAGGCTGGGAGATGTGAAAGCCATCCTTAGAAATGAAATTGTATTTTATATTCTGTCACTTTATTATCTGGAAGCAGTGATGTATTTATTATGAAATATGTAAGTTATGTAATCAGATTGATTCTACAGAGATTATCTATATGCAAGAGAAAAATCTAATTTGAAATAAATATTTTGAAACTCAAATAATGATATCACAAAAATACATATTTCTTTTTCTTCAGAACATTAATGGATTTTTTTTCTCTTAATGTCTTATATAGAAAATATTTTGTGAATAACAAATACTGAATACCATTCTAGAAAGTCAGTTGAGTATTGGATAGGAATGTGCAGGAATATGTGAAAAAATGTTGTTTGAAATCTTCCCTAAGAAGTGAAAATAAGAGGCATAAACATCAAACTTCAGGTATTTTTTGAAAAATTAAGATTAATTCTATCAATTAATGCAAAAGATCAAACACACATTTAATAATGTTGTCTCTTCCCCTCTGACTGTGTTTTAAGTGAAGATAAGGTCTGTGAAGAAATCAGTGACGCCTAAATATTTTCTTGTAGCCAAGATTCCAATCACCAATCCTGCTGTAGGCCAAAAAAAAAAAAAATATCAGAAGTTAAATAATAAGGAATGGTTAAATAATAAGGGATGTCAATTAAATAACTGGTGTGGAATCTCTAGTTAAACTGTGTATTTGAAAGTCAGGCATGAAGAGGATGCTTGGGGGAGATAATAAAAAATGTTCCCTCATTTCTTTCCTTTATGCTCCTCATACATTCTATTGTATTTGCAGGGATTTTCGTGGCAGGGAGGAATGATGAATCTGACTCCATGTTTTTAAAAGGCTATTATATTATATTATATTATATTATATTATATTATATTATATTATATTATATTATATTATATTATATTTACCAAATGCAAAAAAGATAATAATGAAAACTCATCATTCTTTTTAGAGTCTCGACACAGCTTGGCACTGATTGGCCAATGAGTGAAAACAACTCACACCAGAATCCAATGAAACAATCACCTGTGAGTAAACAATTTCCAAACACATTCCAGATGAGCAAAACAGAGGAGAAGCAAATGAAATAATAATTGTTCTCCTTTTTCTCTGCAGCTTCTCAGGATAAAAATGCTGATCAAAGGGATGTCTTAGAAAATGTAAATACCACAACATTCCAGGCCTTCAAGGTCATCATGGCACAAGAAAATGATACCCACATCCGTGAGTTCATCCTCCTGGGATTCCCCACCAGCAGAGAGCTGCAGGCTGTGCTGTTTGTCATTTTCCTGGCTGTGTATTTGCTGACTGTCACCGAAAACATGGTCATCATCACTTTGATCATCACCCACCCCCAGCTCCACAAGCCCATGTACTTCTTCCTGGGCCACCTCGCTTTCCTTGAGGCCTGCTACATCTCAGTCACCGTTCCCAAGCTGCTGCTCACCTTGGTGGTGAGGAACAAGAACATCTCCCTCACGAGCTGCATGGCCCAGCTGTACTTTTTCATCGCCCTGGTATGCACTGAGTGTGTCCTGCTGGCTGCCATGGCCTATGACCGCTACGTGGCCATCTGTGCCCCGTTGCACTACGCCCTCACCATGGGCCACAGGGCCTGCCTGCAGCTGGCCACGGCCTCCTGGCTGCTTGGCTTCCTCATAGCTGTGCTCAAGGTCTCCTTCATCTCCCAGCTCTCCTTCTGTGGGCCTGGGGTCATCAACCACTTCTTCTGTGACATCAGCCCGTTGCTCAACCTCTCGTGCTCCCAGCGGCGCCTTGCCGAGATGGTGGATTTCATCTCGGCCTTGTTCACTTTGTTGATCCCTCTCTCTGTCATCATTGTTTCTTACACCTGCATAATCAGAACTGTTTTGCTCATCCCCAAGGCCCAGAACAGGAAGAAAGCCTTCTCCACATGTGCTTCTCACCTGACTGTGGTCATAATTTTCTTCTCAGCCACCCTGTTCATGTATGCTCGGCCCAGGCATGCAGACTCCAGGGATCTCAACAAGCTGGTTTCCATCATTTACACCATTGTCACCCCAATGCTAAACCCATGCATTTACTGCCTGAGGAACCAGGAGGTGAAGGACGCTTTGCTGAAGGTCTTGTGTAGCAGGACTGCTCTCTCCAGAGTTTCTGCCTCTGACCCCTAATGAATGCTTGGGAGATGATTTTCCAAATGAATGTGTCTGAATCCTATGAAAACCTAGTAAGATTTTTACTTTGACAGAAAAGGTTATTGGGGTTCTCCAATTATGGGTTATTGGGGTTCTCCAGTTATTGGTTATTGGAATCAATCTGCATGTTCAGCTAAAATGAATGAATCTATGTGAATGTAAAAGGTTTTTCTAACTGAACACATCACACATCATTCCCAAGGAGTGGAAAAGGCAATAAACATAATTGTCTTCTCTGAATGTATTTTTTTGGTATGCATCAAAGAACAAAATTGCATTCTGACCTTGATTCAACTTAATATGAAACTAGGATTCAAGAACTTGAGGCACCAAATAAATAGTTATGGTGACTTTCTTCCCAGGAATGAGGATGGGAACTTCAGTAATTCAGATAAAACCAGTCATTTTAGATAGCTGTGATAGGAGACCATGAAACACCACTGAGAATTCCTTCTTCATTAACTTAAAATATAACTTTGGGAAGTAGCTCAGATTCAGAAAACAAACCTTTACTTTTGGGGAAGAGGGTTAACTTGCACAGTTTGATTTCTATTTTAAATGCTAAATGAGCCTCCTGATTTTTAAATTTTTCCTGTGGTCCTTCAACATCACATAAGGAGATATAAGCACTAAGAGAAGAATCAGTTGCCTAAACATTGATCTTTCCTAAAGGAACATTCAAAGGAGAGGGTCAGGAAGAACTTGAAGGTAATTTAACACACAGACACAAAATCTTGCATCATCAGCCTGATGGTAAATGATCCTGGGCTCTGTTTGTTACCCAGGACTACATCAACATTACTGTGCCCAGTTTGGCACTTCCCACTAGAAGAAAGACAAAAATGGAAATTCCAGCAGAGAGTTTTCAAATGACTAAAGGGTGGGAGCACACAGAGAGAGACAGATGGGAGCAGTTTTTTAAGAAAAGAGAATGTTGAGGAGGTGTTTAGCTGCAGTTTGCCATCACCTGAAGAGGGTTACAGAGGAGATAGAGGCAATTCTTAATTGGGCATGACTGAAAAGACAAAAGCAACAGGAACTTGTTCCAACAAATCAAATTTAGATAAGATAGAGTGATGAAGCACCACAACACAGTCCCAGAAAGGTCATGAAATCTCTGTCCTTTGAGCTTTGCAAAGCTTGACCTGACAAGTTAAGCTGACCACCCTGAAATATGTTTGTGACAGCAGAATGAGTTAAAATATTCTGGAATTAAAGTTCTGCCTTTCCAACCTGAGTTTTTGTATGATTTTTTGATCTGGATGTCAAATGGAAAAATCTGTGGCATTTCAGGCTGCAACAGAAATTGATGTTTAGGGAAGTGAATCCAGTACCCACTGAGTAGATTTCAACATTGAGCAATACGTTCAATCCTATCCAGGGAATGGATGCTCTGCAGATATATCACTCCTGGATGAAGTACTCCAGATGTTAATATATAATTATAATTTTATAGCATAACTCTGCCCATGTCTCTGTTACATCAGCTGTGCCTTGGTCTAGCTGAGAGCTGAAAATGTCAGAGGTACTAAAATCTCTCAGGGAAGCTGTTTAAGCACTCTGACCTCACATCTAATGGCCTAAATAGCAGCTACTGAGTTGCAAATCATTGTTTTTGTCCCTTTTTATAGATTGTCACTGTTAAACCACAGTACAGCCTCCAAACCCCCATACTGAACAAACCCAATAATTAATTTTCATGGTGCGTGTACCCTGAGTCATATCTTCACATCCTAGCAGGCCTTGGTAAGCACCTCTCTAGTTAATCCACATTTTCCTTGAATTATATAAATAATTATATAAACTATAATTATATAAATTATAAAATTATATTAATTAAAATTATATAAATAAAATTATATAAATTAAAATTATATAAATTAAAATTATATAAATACCAGGGAAGCTAAAACTGGTCCATGGTAGTTGGATCCTCACCAGCCTAACAGAAATGAGGTAAGAACTAACACTACTCCCTTCTCCATGCACTGACATTATTTTAAAGTTGTATTTTTTATGAGGTTCTCTCACATTCCTGAGCATGCACATGTGGCTTTGGTCAGAAGTTAGAATTCAGCAGCACACCATAAGGTATGTCAAATGTCACTAGATTCTTACATATCTGCAAAATAAATCAAACGATGCCCCAAAAGCCAAATAATTTCTGTAATTCCAGCTCTCCTAGATGCTAAAATCCCATTATTTTCACTGTATGAAAATAATTGTAATTTTAAATGTAATTAATGTAATTTAATGTAATAAATGCAATTTAAATGTAATAAATGTAATTTTAGTCATGGTTCTGGCTTAAGGAAGATCTCTGATTCACATGAGACCAGCTGGAGGGAGATTTTACAAACAGCTGCAGCATGTAGGGGGGGACCACATCAGGTTTTGTACTTTTCATGCTACAGAATCCTGCAGCAGCTCCTCAGCTCTGTTTGGGAGGCAGCTGACCTCATCAGGTGACAGATTAATGTTATCTCTGACCCTTCTTTTGTTCTGAACATATTTGCAGTGTATTATAAAATTCAGTGTAATTTAATAATCAATATAATATAAAATGCATCAATCAATATAATATAATATAATATAAAATACACAGCTTGGCTATTTGTGGGTCTGAACATAACATCAGTGTGGGTGAAACCACACTAATCCAAAATCACTCACTCCAAAAGCCATTACCAGTTAAGGTCACTGATTTAGATTAGGGCATTAAAATATTTTTCTAGATTACCTTTTGGTAAAAGACTGCCATATTCCCTGCCTCAGGGTATGTTTTTACTTTCCTCTGCCCTATAAAAATCAGCAGACACCAGCTGGTATTCGTTCATTGTTCAGTGTCTCAGAAAAAAGAAAACTTCAGAGTTTCTTCTGCTCTGCATGGAATCACAGAGGAAACAATAACATCCCTCCTCTTTCTGTGATTGCTTCCATTGGGAGGTTACCACAATTTCTGAATCAGACCTCATGAGACACCACAGGTAAATAAAGTGTTGATTTCTCTGTGCTGGTATAAATCACAGCACAGACATGTCAGTTCACATTCAGCTGTTCCCTACTGATCACACTCTGCAGCACCAGTGGATTCCCACCACAGAGGTTGAGAACAGTTTTGTTTTTACCAGCACAGGCTGAGCCATTCTTATTTTTGAAGGATTAATCTGAGTTAGCTGCAAACAAACCAGACCTAAAATTGGAATTTGCTTGTACTTATGTTGTATCTGAGATCTCTGTGTACCATCTCAATAGATTTGTGTAGATGTAAGTGTGCTCAGAGCCAGATACAGAAACCTTTAGTGGGCTCTTTCAGATGTATTTGGAGAGGTTTTTTATTTTAAAAATGAATATATCCTTATGGTGCTTCACATTTCTCTTACAGTTCCTGGGATATATATGATATAACTTTAGAAATGTTTAGATGTAGAAACTAAAGCATTGGAAATGTGAATATCTGTCTATAAGCTCGTAACTTGTCACTTCTTTATACTGGATGAAAAATATATTAGCATCAGTCATCATTTGTCTAAGGTGAGATTTGTAATGTATATTTATCTCCATGAAATGTACATTTGTAATGTATATTTATATCCATGAAATGTAAATTTGAAATGTGTATTTATCTCCAGGAAGTGTAAATTTAAAAGCATGTTTTAATTTTTAAAATGAAAAAAATCTGAATTGAGCAGATAAATTCCACAAAGTTTTGTAATGTATATTTATCTCCATGAAATGTACATTTGTAATGTATGTTTATCTCCATGAAATGTAAACTTAAAAGCATGTTTTAATTTTTAAAATGAAAAAAATCTGAATTGAGCAGATAAATTTCACAAAGTTCATTTCTAAAAACCCAGCAAAAAAAATGTCTGAGGTTTTACAGAGCCTTTAAGTGGTAACTTATGGCTATGAATTTAAGCCTGGTAGTTAGGTGTCATTGTATTAATTTATTGCAGGTAAATAAGGTTCATCTTTCTTCTGCAGAATGGGTGGGAGGAATGAAACCAAAGTCATGTATTTCATTCTTCTGGGTTTTCCCACCACTGGTGAACAGCAGCTGCTTCTCTTCTCTGCTTTACTTCTGGTTTATTTATTAACTGTGTTGGAAAACTTCCTCATCATCCTCATCATCCGAAATAACCACAGCCTGCAAAAACCCATGTATTTCTTCCTAGGGAATCTGTCCTTCTTAGAGATCTGGTATGTCTCTGCCATTGAGCCAAAGATGATCAGAGATATCCTCTCTCATGACAAAAGGATTTCATTCCAGGGCTGCATGGCACAGCTGCATTTCTTTGTGACTTTTGTTTGCACTGAGTACGTCCTGCTGGCCGTGATGGCCTTCGACCGCTTCGTGGCCATCTGCAAACCCCTCAGGTACCCCCTGATCATGAGCCACAAGCTCTGTGCTCAGCTGGTGGCTGCCTGCTGGATGTGTGGCTTGGCCACCTCTTCCATCAAGCTGGCCTTTATAGCCAGCCTCTCGTTCTGTGACGTGGACAAAATCAATCATTATTTCTGTGACATTTCCCCCCTCCTGAACATCTCCTGCAGCGATTCCTCTTCGGCCGAACTCGTGGACTTCACCTTGGCCCTGCTGGTCATCATGCTGCCTCTGTGTGCTGTGGTGGCCTCCTACATCTGCATCCTCTTCGCTGTGCTGAAGATTCCTTCTTCCCAGGGGAGGCAAAAGGCTTTTTCCACCTGCAGCTCCCGCCTGACCGTGGTGGTTTTGTTCTACTCCACCACTCTTTTCACCTACGCCCACCCCAAGCTCATGTACACCTATCGTGCCAACAAGCTGGTGTCGCTCCTGTA
Source organism: Arremon aurantiirostris (assembly GCA_035583995.1). Taxonomy (NCBI): domain Eukaryota; kingdom Metazoa; phylum Chordata; class Aves; order Passeriformes; family Passerellidae; genus Arremon; species Arremon aurantiirostris. The sequence continues at coordinate 3,150,466 of JAXCLO010000113.1, forward strand.
CACGGTGATTGTGCCGCTTCTGAATCCTCTCATCTATTGCCTTAGAAACAAAGAGGTCAGGGTTGCCATGAGGAGGACTTTTACTTGCAGAAGAGGCACCAGAGAAATCAACTGAAGGGGCTTTTTTTGTGAAGATCAACTGGCAGTGCTGAGGAGATGAAGTCAGGAGGTCCAAACTTTAATCCATGCAACCACCACTCATATTTATTGAACTAAACCTTGATATATTTATGTATATACTATGGTTTTGACTCAAGATGTGTGGGTTTGGGTTTTGTTTGCTTGTTTTCCCCTTAAGTCACTCTTTCTTAAAGTCTCCAGTTGAATGACTGCTCTGTTTTTAAAGATGTTTGGAAATTCGGGAAAATGAACCCCAGATTTTCTTGCTCTACGTGAAATGGAGTCCAGAAAACATTGTAAAATGCATATGAAAATCAGCTATCTCTGTGTGATTTATTTAATCCAAGATTTTGTGATTATCTCTTGAGAGGCAGCAGAAAAGGATGGGTAACTGTAACATTCTTAGATGCCTGGTGTAGGATAAAAAGAACCATCCTCTGAAGAAGAAAATGTTTCTAACATGGCATTAGAGAAGGTATAATGTGAATATTCACATGGTACAGCTGCATTGTCACTTGGCCTCTGTCTCAGCTCCACAACTCCTTCCTGAGTTTTTAATTTAAATTTTGCAAGGTTTGAGGTTCCTTTAATGCAGTGATTTGGCTACACACATTGACTGGTTTTAAAGCACTGATCTGAAGTGATTGTTTTGGAATAATTTTAGGAAAATCCTTCAAACACACTGGAAAGAGGATTATCATCCAATTATTATGGGGTTTACGTACACTAATAATAATATTCTTAGATTACCTGAAACAAATAATTCATAACCTATTCAACAGAGGTTCCTTAGGGAAGGAGAGAACACAGAAAAGTGTTACACAAACACAAACCTTTTGAGAATGCAAGTTCCCTCTTGCATCTGAGCTTATTTCTGGAAGTTTTCCTAATAAACACTTTCACAAATTCAAGTACTTTTAAAGTACTGTAAATAAGTCACTACCCACAAGTAAAGAAGGTAAAACAATGTCCAATCTCAGCTTTTGGGAAACTTTCTCTTAATCTCACTCTCTGCCTGCAGATAAGAGAAACTGATAGGAATGTATGCAAATGTAAGATAGTCTGGGTTTAGAAGACACTGATCAATTGTCAGTCACAAAATATGGGAAGCATTATATCAAGAACAGAAACATCTATTTCATGCAGATTTATTTAAAACCACATGCCAAAACAAAGAAAATTTAATATAGCTTGCTGTAACTAAATGTGACACTCCTGTGCTGAGAAGAATGCAAATTTGCTTTTTGAAAAACAGCCATGTCCTAGGGTGTCTGAGATACCCAAACAGGAGTTGTGAGATGCTTTTCCCTTCCTGGAGTGATTGCTGCAACTCAGAGCAGTGCTCCCGTAGAGGCTGGGCCCTCACCTGAACCAGACTTCAAAGTTTCAGACGTGAGTGCACTCCTGGAGTCAGAGAAGAAAGCACATTTAGTGAAAACTTGCTTTTGTTTAGAGAGGAGAACCATTATTGCTTGGGGAGAAGGCAAGGGTGTCTGTTCTATTTTGATAATCTGGAAGAGGTTTTGCAGCGAGCCAGAGAGAAGTTTGATCAGAGGATCCATGTTTACCCCTGAAAGAATTTCCTACCAGAGTCCTTGACATAGAAACCAAGACAGAAAGGAGGATAAATAAGAGAAACCTGAACTGTCTATTCCAATGAGCACTTTGTTTGTCTCTGGTGACCAGAGTAAAGTGTAAACTTATGAGCTTTGTAAGAATGTATAAAAAGCATGCAGGCAATAATAAAAACAGTTTGAAGCCTTCTGAAAATGGAATGTGGCTTTGTGTTGTCTCTGTCTCAACTACAACAGAAGGAAGCAGATTCTAATGGTTAATGAGAATCTTGATTAGGTCCACAGTGTTTTGCTTAGCAGAAAAAAAAATCTACAAGGGGCAGGAAGGGTTCTGCATAAGAAGCAGAGAAAAAAGTAGGGGTAGAAGACGCACAGAAACAGCTTTACAGTTTATTGCTTGTGTTTGTTATTTTATCTCTTCTCTTCCTTATAGTTTTCTTCTTTTGCAAGCAAAGAAAAATGGCACAAGGGAAAAATATCTCATTTGAGATTTCAGATGTTTGCTGTGAAGGTCCAGGACTGTGGAAACTGAATCCCTGGTGTTTTTTATGTACACTTATTAAAGTATACATAAGCAACATGCTAAGGAGAATGCTCTTAGAAGCAGTCAGAGCCAGTGATGTATTGACTACAAGAGAAAAGTCAACTGAGTAAAAAAAATGTTCAGTATTTTTGGCAATGTGTTCAAGAAACCTGAATTCCAAAAGAACCAAACCTGGCTTTATAACTCTGTTACAAGGTATGTGTATTGTGGTGTGTGAAATCTGAGTTTTGCTTTGTTAATTGTGGTGACAGAACTGGACTAAAAGTGTCTGTTTTCTCTTTTTTTCATTATATAGAATGTAGTAATTATGTATACAGTTAGTTCTTCTGGAAATTAAATACATTATCAGGAAGCCAGTTTTTAATGTGTCTGCATTTAGACTTTTTGTTTGATCAATCAAGGGACAGACAGATCCAGAGACTTCTCAGGTGAATCAAAAATCTTCCTTTCTCACTGGCTAAAAAGTATCTCCAGCATCTTCATTCTTAACTTGAAGTTTTTATTACCCTCTTAAAAAAGCCATTTAATTAAGCAGTAGTAATTGTTATTTCAACAAAACAATTTTGGATAGGATGTAGGATATCCTTCAATGGACAATATGTTTGATTATCATTAAATTATTTCATAAGTTTACATCTATTACACTAAAATCATTAATGCTTACGCATAAAACCGGAACAAAAATAAGAATTTAAAAATAAGGTCAAATACATAAGCCAGGACCACACACCTGTTAAATGCCTGACCACAATGACACAAGATTTTGATGTTTTCTTTTACATTATTGTGGACAAAAGTATCTCTCTTATTCTTATTCTCTTCTGGCTGGCTTTATTATTTTTATCAAAAACAGCTACTTCTAAGGAACTGTTTTCCCCTGTTTTGAATAGGTAGGGTGAGACTAGAAGGATCACACTGTGGATGCATCTATTTCTCTCTTTTGACAATAAGGGAAGCTTTAGGAATTGTGAAAGTTGTGGACAACAACCTTGGAAAGGCTTTGAGTGATACTTGACCTGACTGCCTAAACCTGAGCTCTCTGCACACCAAAATCCCCAGGAAATCTCAGCAAAATATTTAATGAGCAAGGTTATGCAAAGAGAAATTCTTTCTCCAAATTTATTTCCCTTTCCTAAGACTCGTGGGTAAATAAGAACACAGGATTAAATAAAACAAAGGATTAAATACATTAAATACCTTCTGAGGGTACCTAGAGGTGAGGCTACATTTCAAGGACCACGGAGGGATAGCTGGAGAAATTGTTAAAAATTAATTCAATGCTTTTAAGATATTAAGTATTTGCTGGTTAAGAAAAATTATCTAATGGAAATGACAGCAAAGCAAATAAAATACCATTTCTGTCACTCAGCTTTTAAAAAAATAATAGACTTGAAATTTTTTTAAACAATTATCTAAATGAATACATTTCTTGGCTCATATATTTTCAATTGTTTTGCATCATCTGAAGTAGCATTTTTCCTTGTTCTTTTGTTTAGGGGAGAGCAATCTTGTGGGTTAGTTGCAATCTTGTGGGTTAGTTGCAATCTTAGGGTAAGATTATTTTCTGCCAGTTAAATCTGAAATAGGTCTTCAACTGTAGAATTAAATGTCTCTTTCTAGTTGGTTGTAAAGTTTATTAAATTAAAATAGGTTGGATAAGCTGCATGCAGAATGTTTCTTTATACTGAAGATAATATTACAAGATTATTAGTTTATAAATTACCCTGTAGTAGTTGACAAAAACTGGCAGATATGATATATCAATAAATTTTATACGTTTTCCCATATCCCTATTTAAATTTATTAATTAATAATTAATAAAATAATATAAATATAATATAATTAATATATAATGCTACATACCATATATAATATATTACATTATATATCAATTATAATTATTATAAATAATATTTATATCCTTTAATATATCATTTATATTTATTACTAATGTAATGGTTATATTAATATATTATATATTATTTTAATTAATTATATATAATATTATGATTTCATAATGTTATATATAGATATTATTTACATTGTATTAATATTTTAAATACTAAAATGATATTTTATATTATTTTATATAATTAATACATATAATTTATAATGAACATTAATCTTATTAATTTATATTTCTTATGTTTCATATATCATATATATATTGATGTCACATATTGAGATATATATTGATATCATATATATTGATATCATATATTTTCTTCTTGTACAATTGCTTCTCCAGGCAAACTATCTGCAATCCACTGCATCCTAATTTCCTTTTGGAAAGCCAAGATGGAAAACCACACCAGGATAAGTGAGTTCATTTTGGTGGGGTTCAAATCCCACTCAGGATCCCAAGTCCTTCTCTCAGTTCTCTTCTCCACAATGTACATTGTCACTGTGGTGGGAAACATCTGCATGATCCTCATCATCAGGATGGAGCCCAAGCTGCACACCCCAATGTACTTCTTCCTGGAGAACCTGTCCACCTTGGACATCTGCTATTCCTCTGTCATCACTCCCAGGGCAGCCCTGGCATTCTTGCTGGGCAGAAGGAGCATTTCCTATGCTGGCTGTGCTTCCCAAATGTTCTTCTTCTCTCTCTTTGGCACAACTGAAGCTTTTTTCCTGGCTGTGATGGCTTATGATCGCTTCACTGCCATCTGCAACCCACTGCTCTACCAGGTCGTTATGAGCAGAAGGCTTTGTGTGCTCATGGTGGTGGGCTCCTATCTGTCAGGCTGCATCAACTGCACCATCCAGACAGGCTTCACCTTCAGTCTGTCCTTCTGTGGGCACAGAGAAATCAAGCACTTCTTCTGTGAAGTTGCTGCAGTGATCCACACCTCCTGCTCCAACACCCTTGTCAACGAGCTCGTAATGCTGGCTGTGTGTGGATCAATAATTGTGGGCACTGCCCTGGTGGTTTTTGTCTCCTATGGTTATATCATCATCACAATCATCCAAATGCCTTCAGCAGAAAGCAGGCACAAGGCCTTCTCCACCTGCTCTTCTCACATGGTGACAATCTGCTTGTTCTTTGGGACAGTGTTCTTCATGTATGCTCAGCCTGGAGCTGCATCCTCGCCCAGCAAGAGCAACATCATCTCCATCTTCTACACTGTTGTTATTCCCATGCTGAACCCTTTCATTTACACCCTCAGAAACAGGGAGGTAAAAGGGGCTCTGAAAAAACAGTTTAAAAGAAAAGGGTTTTTTTAAGCACCTTTCCTGAAGTCGAGAATGAGCACGGTGTCCAATTTGTAAAATACAGGACATCAAGACCTTAATGTAAAATAAAGGACAGGATGTCAAATAAAGGACATCAGGACCTGCTTTCAAGAGCATTTTGTGTTTCTAGATGGTCAGTAAAAGCAGGATATATAAACAAATCTATGACAATCTGGTAATTGTTATTTCAACTAAGCAATTTCTGATATGATGTCCTTCAATGGGCAGTATGTTTGATTTCGATGAAATTTTATATTTAATACACTTAAATCATTGATGCTTACGCATAAAACCAGAATAAAAATAAGAATTTAAAAGTAAGGTCAATTAAGTAAGCCAAGACCACACATCTGTTAAATGGCTGGTCACAGTGACACACAATTTTGACATTTTCTTTTACATTACTGTGAACAAAAGTATCTTTTTTTCTTATTTTTCTGTGGTTAGCTTTATTCCTTTTCTAGAGCAGATGAAAATGAAGTTTCATTTAACCATAATTAGACATTTACAATCCATCTGATCTATAATTTAGGGGCCTCTTATAGCCATTCAAAAGATACCAGCATTTTAAAGACATAATTAACACGATGGGTTGGACAATTTGAAGAGTACCTAAGTGTACTGAACATGTAAAATAGGACAGAAAATTCAGATTCTGGCAGCAGAATCTGCTGCCACACCTAAGTGCACTGAACATGTAAAATAGGACACAAACAGATTCTGGCACTTATTTCTGGAACACAGCCAGTTCAGGTGAAGGCATTCTCACTCTGCACATCCACAGCTAAATTAAGTCAGACAAGAGTGAAGCACAGAGGCGTGTCTACCTCTGCAAATAACTCTTCAAACTCAAATATCCAAGCTGGCTCCTCATAGAAAACCCATTTCTTCTTTTCTTAACCACAGGACATGGCACTTTGATAGAGCTGGTGGCCAGAGGGATGAGGAGAGCTGTGGTTGCTCAGTGAAGCAAGGGAGACACCACTCCTGGAAGTGCCCAAAAAGAGATAGGACACAGCACTTGGTGCCATGATTTAGCTCATGGTGGTGTTCAGTCAAACACAACAATCCTGGAGGTCTTTTCCAACTTTAATGGTTCTGTGACTGAGTGACAGACTGGAGCTGGGGGAAGGATGATGGATGGATGGATGGATGGATGGATGGATGGATGGATGGATGGATGGATGGATGGATGGATGGATGGATGG
>JAXCLO010000113.1:3157248-3174152 GCA_035583995.1 Arremon aurantiirostris
TGGGGCTGAGCCCCAGTGGGGTGTGGGGGCAGTCCCTGACCTCAATGGGGCTTTATGAGCCCAAGGAGAGGATGGGGTTCACCCTGGGCTGGGGTTCACCCTGGGCTGGGGATCCTTGTCTTGCCTCGGGATTGTCCCCCAAAATTCCTCAGGGACCCCAGAGTGGGGCTGAGCCCCAGGGTTTGGGGTCAGTGGGGTTTGGGGACAATCCCCGAGCTCAGTGGTGACATTATGAGCCCAAGGAGAGGATGGGGTTCACCCTGGGCTGGGGATCCTTATCCTGCTTTGGGAACATCCCCTGGAATTCCTCAGGGACCCCAGAGTGGGGCTGAGCCCCAGGGTTTGGGGTCAGTGGGATCAGGGGACAGAGGGAGAGCTGAATCCCATGGGAACAGGACAAGAGCAGTGACCCATCCCCAGGGATTGGCCACGAGGGTCCCACGAGTCTGGTGGGGCTGGGGGTAAATCCAGGGGTAAATCCGTGGGATTTGCCTCGGTGGGGTGGGATTGGTGGGAGCCGTGGCCAGGGGAGTCCAAGGAATTGTGTCAGGAATGGGAAGGGAATCATTGGAGTGAGGTGGGTTTGGTGGGAGCCATGGCCAGGGAAATCCATCAGGAATGGGAAAGGAATAATTTGAGTGAGGTGGACCCAGGGTGAGGTATTTTGGAAACCTGGAAACCTGGAAACACACTGAGGTGTTTCCCCAGGGATTTTCTCGGCACTGGGAGCTCCCACCGCGCTCCTCCGCCCCGAGACCTTTGTCCCTGTGTCCCTTTGTCCCCTTGCGGGCGCCGGTCACACCTGAGCCCAGGTGGGAGGCGGCAGCAGCCGGGCAGTGACGTCCCGGGGCTGCTGCGCGCGTCACGGATCCTGCCCAGCCGGACACGGGGGGGGGACACGGAGCTGGGCGGTGGCACCGCCACTGTCCCTGTCCTTCCTTCCGGGAGGGCCCTCCCTGCCCTCGGGGTCTGTCACCTCAACTTACCTGGATTACACCGGGATTGGGGCTGGGACAAGGGGGTCACCTGGATTACCCCGGGATAGGGGATGGGACCAGGAAATCACCTGGATTACACTGGGATAGGGGATGGGACAAGGGGATCACCTGGATTAGCCCGGGATAGGGGATGGGACAAGGGGATCACCTGGATTACACTGGGATAGGGGATGGGACAAGGGGATCACCTGGATTACCCTGGGATAGGGGATGGGACAAGGGGGTCACCTGGATTATCCCAGGATAGGGGCTGGGACCAGGAAATCACCTGGATTACACTGGGATAGGGGATGGGACAAGGAGATCACCTGGGGTTATCCTGGGATTGGAGATGGGGATCACCTCATTTCCCCCAGGATTGCGGCTGGAACAAGGGGATCATCTGGATTCCTTCAGGATTGGGACTTGGACAAGGAAATCACCTGGATTCCCCTGGGATAGGGGATGGGACAAGGGGATCACCTGGGGTTATCCTGGGATAGGGGATGGGACAAGGGGATCACCTGGATTCCCCTGGGATTGGGGCTGGGAGCAGGAAATCGTCTCGATTCCACCAGGATCGGGGCTGGCACAAGGAGATCACCTTGATTCAGGGCTGGGAGCTGGGGATCACCTGGATTCCCTCAGGATCATGGCTGGGACAAGGAAATCACCTCAATTCCCCTGGGATCGGGGCTGGGACAGAGAGATCACCGTGATTCCCTCGGGATCAGGGCTGGGACAAGGAGAGAGCAGCAGAGCCAGAGGTGTCGGACCCCACTTTGTGGGAATCACCCCGATCCCAACATTCCCATCAGGATCGCCGTTCCCTCTGGGATTCCCTCTGGGATTCCCTCTGGGATCAGCGGGGCCGGGGGGCACCTGGGGCCTCCCCGAGCTCCATCCCTGGGTCCATCGCACCTTTCCCCTCTTTCCCCGCCCGGGGCTGTCCCGGTTGGGCTCTCCCCTCCCGGACCTGTCCTCCCGGTCGGGCAGGAAGTTCATTTCCGGCTGTCACCGGCTCGGAGCTGTCACCAGCTCTGTCGGGGTGACACGGTCGGGCTGTTGTTGCTGTGACGGCCGGGCCGGGCCGTTCCCGTCAGAGCCGCTCCCAGGCCGTTATCAGTGCCCGTTCCCAGCAGACGCTGCCCTGTCCCGGTCCCTGTCCCTTCCCCTGCTCGGGAAAGGGCGGTGACAGCCCCAGCCCAGACTGGCCATTGCAGCACCGCCTTTTCCAAGCAGGATTTTCCCCCAAAAAAGCTCCGGGCACTGAGGCCAGAGGGAATTCTGTGGGGATTTCCTGCTTTCCTTGGGGCCAGAGGGAATTGTGTGGGGATTTCCTGCTTTTCTTGGGGCTCTGCCCTCCCAGGAGTATCCTGTTCTCTCCCAAAGGAGAGCAGGGATTGATCCCATGTGTTCCCAGCCCCCTCCCAGTGCTGGAGGAATCAATAACATTAATTCATTTATTGACCCATCCTTTCATCCCCTGCAGGGATTTCCTTCCCCGTGGCTCTGGGATCGTTACCCGCCGGCCTCTGATCCTGCAGCTCATCTTCTCCAAGACGGGTACGGGGCTGGAAAATGGGGGATGGGGCTGGAAAACTGGGAATGGGGCTGGAAAACGGGCAATGGGTCTGGAAAACTGGGAAGGAGCTTGGTGTGAGCCCTGGGGTTCGCACACTGCTGCCCTCCCTCCCTCGGCTCCATCCGCTGCCCCCACACTCCCACATTTCCCTGCTTATCAGGGAGGAATGTGTGGGAGAGCTCTGGGAATGCCTGGGAATGCTGGGGAGGCCGCAGGAAAACCGAGGAACGCCGAGCTGGCCGTGGGGGTGACTCCTTTTCCCAGCCAGGTTTCCTTGGTTGCCATCAGCCATCCCGATATCCGGGCAGAATTCCTTGGTTCCCTTCACCTTGAGCAGCCAGGCCAAGCCTTCCCTGGGTTTGGGTGAATCCCTGGTGCCCTCCTGGGAGCTGAGCAGGGCTGGGAAGAGCAGGTTTTGGGGCCGTGGGAGGGTTGGTGAGGGCTGAGGAATGAGGAATGAGGTGTCTGGGATGGTTCCAGCCCTGGCAGCGCTGAGGTTTCCGCTCTGCCCACACTGAGGGAAGGAGGAAGGAAGTTGCACCATCCCAGCGGCCACAGCCTGGCCCCACGGCTGCTGAAATCCCTTTTATGGGGCAGATTGGGATCCAGGGGAGCTCCTGGGGGTCCTGCAGCCCCTCCTTGGGGTCCTACAGACCCTCCTGGGTGTTCTGCACCCCTTCCCCATGTCCTGCACCCCTTCCCCATGTCCTGCAGCCCCTCCTTGGGGTCCTACAGACCCTCCTGGGTGTCCTGCACCCCTTCCCCATGTCCTGCACCCCTTCCCCATGTCCTGCACCCCTTCCCCATGTCCTGCAGCCCCTTCCCCACTTTCTGCAGCCCTTCCCATGTCCTGCAGCCCCTTCCCCACATTCTACAGCCCCTTCCCCACATTGCCCACACATCCCCCAGATCCCCTGCCCTGCTCCATCCCCGGAACATTCCCTGTTTTTCACACTCTCCGTTTCTCACACTCCCCGTTTCTCACGCTCCCCGTTTCTCACACTCCCCGTTTCTCACACTCCCTGTTTTCCACCCTCCCAATCCCAGAATATGCCGAGTTCCTGCACTGCAAGTCCAAGAAGTTCACGGATTTCGATGAGGTGCGGCAGGAGATCGAGGCGGAGACCGACCGGGTGACGGGCACCAACAAGGGCATCTCCCCCGTGCCCATCAACCTGCGCGTGTACTCGCCCCACGGTGAGGGAAAACCCCAGAAAACGGGGAAAATCTGGGGAAATCCGGGGGTTCTGGGGCCCTGCAGGAGTGCGTCCATCGGAATCCCCCCTTCAGCCCATCCGTGTCCCCCCAGTGCTGAACCTGACCCTGATCGACCTGCCCGGGATCACCAAGGTGCCCGTGGGGGATCAGCCGCAGGACATCGAGTTCCAGATCCGGGACATGATCCTGCAGTTCATCAGCAGGGAGAGCAGCCTGATCCTGGCCGTCACCCCGGCCAACATGGACCTGGCCAACTCGGACGCGCTCAAGATGGCCAAGGAGGTGGATCCGCAGGGTGAGGGATGGGCAGCGCTGCCTCGGCCTCCTCTTCATCCTCCTCCTCATCCTCTTCTTCCTCCTTCTCCTCATCCTCCTCTCCTCTCCGTCCCGTGGGTCCCCGTTGTGCTGAGCTGGGGTTCATTGGGTCCAACCCGTGTCCCCACAGGCCTGAGGACCATCGGGGTCATCACCAAGCTGGACCTGATGGACGAAGGCACCGATGCCCGGGACGTGCTGGAGAACAAACTGCTGCCCCTGCGGAGAGGTACGGCCTGGCCTGGGTGCCCTGTGTGCCCTCGGGTCACTGTGTGTGTCCCCTGTGTGCCCTCAGGTCACTCTGTGTGTCCCCTGTGTCCCTCCCTGGCTCCCCACATGTCCCCAGTGTCCCCAATGTCCCCGGGTGCCATTCCCAAGCTGGCCCCACGCTGTCCCCAATGTCCCCGGGTGCCATCCCCTCCTGGCCCCACGCTGTCCCCAGTGTCCCCGGGTGCCATCCCCTCCTGGCCCCACGCTGTCCCCTCCGTGCCAGGCTACATCGGGGTGGTGAACCGCAGCCAGAAGGACATCGATGGCAAGAAGGACATCAGGGCTGCTCTGGCTGCGGAGCGCAAATTCTTCCTGTCACACCCGGCCTACCGGCACATGGCCGAGCGCATGGGCACGCCGCACCTGCAGAGGGTGCTCAACCAGGTGGGACGGCCATTCCTGCCGGGAAATGGGAATTATCCGGGTGGGACAGCCCCTTCCTGCTGTGTTCCCACCTAGAAAAGTGGGGTTTTCTGGGTGGGACAGCCCCTTCCCACCGGGGAAATCAGAATTTTCCATGTGGATCTCCATTCCCACCTGGAAAATCAGAATTTCCCGGTGTCCCGGCTGAGTTTTCCCCGTGCCCCTGCAGCAACTGACCAACCACATCCGGGAGTCGCTGCCCTCGCTGCGCAGCAAGCTGCAGAGCCAGCTGCTGTCCCTGGAGAAGGAGGTGGAGGAGTACAAGAACTTCCGACCCGACGACCCCGCCAGGAAAACCAAAGCCCTGCTGCAGTGGGTGCCTCTCCAGAGGGGATTCCCGGCGGGATCTGTGCTTCCCAGATGGGGGAACGGGCTCGGGAAGGGCTGGGGTTGCTGTCCCTGCAGGGGAGGGAGGGGTGGATGGATGGATGGACGGATGGATGGATGGGGGATGGATGGATGGTGGATGGATGGATGGATGGATGGATGGATGGATGGTGGAGGGATGGATGGATGGATGGGTGGGTGGATGGATGGATGGATGGATGGATGGATGTCCCCTCAGCCCCGCTCTGCTCCGTTCCCTGAGTGTCCCCTCAGCCCCTGGGCCCAGGCGGTTCCCGAGTGTCCCCTCAGTCCCGGGCCGCTCCCCGTGTCCCCAGCCCGGTTCCAGCCCGGTCCCAGCCCGGTTCCAGCCCGGTCCCAGCCCGGTTCGCTGCCCATTCCCGAGCACGGCCCCGCCGCTGGGATGCGCTGGCCCTTTAAGGGCCTCCGCGCCGCTAGGGGGCTCCGTGCGAGGCGGTGGGCGCACGCGCGGTGTGCGCTGCTCGGCGCATGCGCGGCGCGGCAATGCGGGTGGTGGTGGGTGAGTGCGGGACTGGGGGATCGGGAGCGTGAGGGAGCGGCGGACGGAGAGAGCGGGGCGTGAGGGAGCAGGGGCGAGAGAGAACGGGGGCCTGAGGGAGCAGGGGCGAGAGAGAACGGGGCCCGTGAGGGAGCAGCGGACAGAGAGAGCGGGGCCGTGAGGGAGCGAGAACCGTGAGGGTGCGGAGCCCGTGAGGGAGAGGAGGTCTGAGGAAACAGGGCCCGTGAGGCAGGGGTGGCCTGAGAGAGCGGCGGTCTGAAGGTCTGAAGCAGGGGCCGTGAGGGAGCGAGCCCGTGAGAGAACGGGGGCCCCTGATGGAGCGGAGGCCCTGAGGGAGCGGGGCCGTGAGGGAAGGGGGCCGGAGAGAGTGGGGCCTGAGGGAACGGTGGCCTGAGGGAACGGGGCCGTGAGGGAGCGGGTCCCGTGAGGGAGCGGGAGTGTTGAGCGGAACGGAGTTTTGGAGAAGGGCCAGGCGGGCCTGGGTTGTGGGTGCTGCCCGCTGGGTTGGAGCCAAGCCGCCGCTTCCTCCCCGGGTGTGGGGGCTGGCCGTGAGCGCGGGCGATGGTGCCGTGATGCAGCCCCAGGCACAGGCCGCCTGTGCTGCCGAGGGGTGATGGCGCAGGAACACAGCCGTGATGGTCTGTCTGTCTCTCTCACCAGGTGGTGGGACAGGCTTCGTGGGCAGAGCCCTGACCCAGCTGCTGCGGAGCCGAGGGCACCAAGTGACCCATGTGTCACGAAGAGGGGGCACGGATCGGATCAGCTGGGTATGAGATGAGAGCGGTCACAGCAGGGGGAGTGTGACAGGGCCGAGAAATCAGGCTGCTGACTTTCCATGGCACAGAGGGACGCTGCCAAGGGAGGTCTGGCTCCTCTGGATGTCCTTATGCTGGGTCACAGTCATTAGAATGGGTACTGCTGTAGCTCCAAGAAACAAAACCTTCTCCATTCGTGCTGTCTCTGCAAATGTCAGGAAGAAACTGGGAGAAGTTCTTGGGAGCCTGCTCTGCTTATTTGCAGGGAAGCCTTGATCAGAGGGGTGGCCTGATGTGTGATGTCTCTGTCACTCCTGCCAGGAGGAGCTGTCCCACTCCGGGCTGCCCTTGTGCGAAGCTGTGGTCAACTTGGCTGGTGAAAATGTCCTCAACCCTTTCCGCAGGTAACTTGATGTTCCACAGTGCTCTTGGGACAAGGTGGAGTCAAGACAGGCCAGTGTGGTCAGGGAATGTGGAAAGGGAGGAAACAACATGACCAGGAAGCTCTTGGGTTGACATTTGCACCCTCAAGTACCCAGAGCATTTCTGTGGGCCTGGTAGGTTCTGAGAGACCTTTGGGAAAAGGTTCCCTCTTGGATCTACAGCTGGAGGCCAGGAGCATTAGTTCCACATTTCCAAAAGGATATTGGGTGCCATGCCTGCATTTGTTAATGCAAAATGAGAATGAAAGTTTGACTTCTGGGAGGAGCACCAGCTTTGGTGTCTAGATCCTTTGCTGACTTTGTCTGAAGGCAGAATCTTGTAAGGGAAGAGCCACCATCTCCCAAAGTTCCCTGCCTTTGTGCTCTAAGATGACATGTCCTCCCTTTGCTCTGGGGTGAGGGGAGTTCTGTGGCCTCTCCTTGATGCCTTGTGCAGGCTGGCCTGGACAGAGACTGGACAGAACTCAAGAATAAAGCAGGGATTTATTAGGAGGATGGATGAATCCACCTTGGACAGCACAGGGCTACACCCAAGATGAACCAAAATGGTCACAAAATGCCCCACAAGTCATGGGGTCTCACACTTTTATAAGTTCTGGTCCATCTGGTCCATATCCAATTCCAGCTCCAGCCCATGCAGCCCCATCCTTGTTTTTCTCTCTGCAGCCCATGTTGTTTGTGCTCTTGGGCCTGAGATTTGGATCATTTGTCCTTGGTCCCCAGCAGGAGCAGGAATTGTTTTGTCTCCCTGCTCTGTGCACAGAGCTCACCATCCCCTAACAGAAGCCCAGAGCCACCCACTAAAGCAGCACAGAACCTGAAAAATACAAAAACTAAAACCTGAGGCATCACCCTGTGCTTGTGAGCTGGTGTTGACTGGGGTCCCCCTTGGTGTCAGTGTTCCCTGGGGTGTCCTGTGAGGTGTTTGATCTCTGGCTCTCCCTTTCCCAGGTGGAATGATGACTTCTGCAGGGAGGTTGTCAGCAGCCGGGTGGAGACCACGAAGGCCTTGGCCAAAGCCATCGGTGCTGCTGAGCAGCCTCCCCGTGCCTGGGTCCTCGTCACTGGCGTAGGTATTGGTGGGGCCTGGCCAAGGCAGCACTGCTGCTGACCTGGAGAGGCCTTGCCTGCAGACAGTTCCTCAGGAGCACCTTCTTGCCTTGAAATGCCAGCTGTATTGCCATCAGTGTCACTGTGTTTAGGCAAGCCTTGATAAGCTTTTAGTGCTGCTGGAGAGGAATTTGGGTTCCTGTGCTTTGTCTAGGGCAGTTCTGTGTTTTCCTGTTCCCTCAGGCATCCTGTAGAATCAATTTGTGTCAGTAAGACCTCAGCTGAAGCCCTTGTATAATCTCCAACTTCCTGCTTGCTGCAGTCTTTAAAGCTGAGGTTTATCTTTAAAGCTGCCATGGTTTAAACCTTCCAGCCACCTCAGTGTGTTGCTTGCAGGCCTGTTTGGGTTTTGGGGCTGCCTGAGTGTTAGTGCATCCTACTGAACCTGTAGAGCACATTGGTAGTTCAGAAACTTGTCAGCCTTGCCATTAGACTGTGCTGTTCATGTGGGGATATCCCTGGTGGAGTGATCAGAATCCCAGAATGGTCTGGGTTGGAAGGGGCCCTAAAGCCAATGCAGTGCCATGACAGGGACACCTTCCACTGTCCCAGGGTGCTCCAAACCCCATCCAGCCTGGCCTTAGACACTTCCAGGGATCCAGGGGCAGCCACAGCTGCTCTGGGCACCCTGTGCCAGGGCCTGCCCACCCTCGCTGAGTAGATTTCCTTCCTAATAGCCAGTCTAAAGTGACTTTAAATTTGAAGTAATTCCCCCTTGTCCTGGCACTCCAGGCCTTTGTAGTCTCTCTCCAGTTTTCTTGTAGGTTCCCTTCAGGTACTCGAAGGTTGCAATTAGGTCTCTTTTCCAGGCTGAACAATCTCAGTTCTCTCAGCCTTTCCTCACAGGAGTTCTGGGCTCCTGGAGGCAGAGAAGATCTGGTGGGAAAGGAGGAGGGCTTGGTGTGATCATTCAACCCTGACCCCCTTTCTGCTGTCACCCTGCAGGTTTTTACCGGCCCAGCCCCACAGCTGAGTACACTGAAGACAGTGCAGGAGGGGATTTTGACTTCTTCTCACGCCTGGTGAGCTCCTGGGAGGCTGCAGCTCTCATCCCTGGGAGCCCAACTCGTGGTGTTGTGGTGAGATCAGGTGAGATGGGGCATTGTGCTTATTAATGGGGATTGCTTTACTGCTGGCAAGAGCTGGGTAAAGGGCATCAGTTCTTCTCTCTTTCCTTGGTGGGGCGCTGTTCCAGCCAGCCCTCTAAGGATTCTTCTGCTTGTAGGTGTGGGTGTGAAGGGGTTTTGCCCTCTGGCAGCAGCACCTGGTGTCACTCTGTTCTCCCCACAGGTGTGGTGCTGGGCCGAGATGGCGGCGCAATCTCCCAGATGCTCTTGCCTTTCCGTCTGGGACTCGGAGGCCCCATGGGCTCTGGACTGCAGCCCTTCCCGTGGATCCACATCCAGGACCTGGCTGGGATCGTGTGTCACGCCCTGGAGACGGAGTCAGTGCGAGGCGTCCTCAACGGCGTTGCCCCGTCCTCGCCTGGCACCTCCAATGGCACCTTTGCCCAGGAGCTGGCGGCAGCCCTGGGGCGCCCGGCGCTGCTGCCGGTGCCCGCCTGGGCGGTGCGGGCTCTCTTTGGGGCAGAGAGGGCGGCCATGCTGCTGGAGGGACAGAGGGTGCTGCCCAAGCGCACCCTGGAGAGCGGCTACCGCTTCATCTTCCCTGAGCTGCCTGCTGCTCTCAAGGACATTGTGGCTTGAGGCCTCCCCTCTTGGGCTGGGCCCTGTTTGTGTGAGCTCCCCATCAAAGAGGGGAGCCCTGCCCCCTGACACTTCCCCATCCACGTACAGCAGGGGTGAGCAGTCCTCTCCCCCTTATCTCACTGTTTAGGAATCATCCCTCTTCCTGCCACCCTTATCTTAACATCACCTGCATTAGGGGAAGGGCAGGAGCCCCTCACGGGACTGTGACTGTGGGATTGCCCGTCTTCCCTTTGGCATGGTGTGTGTGTGAACTGCTGGCAAAGCAGCTGGGGGTGTCCTGTCTTCTCTCCTGAGAGATGTGGCAGCAGGAAACAGTCCTAATGCTGTTGTAATTCCTCCATGGTACTGGAAGTTGCCCTTCCTGTTTTCTCCGTGATGACAGGCAAAGCAGAACAGCTAAAGTTTCTTGGTGTTGGTGGTTGTGGGAGAAGATGCATCTTAGGGCGCTGAATACAAACTGCTGGGAGACTCTGCCCTCTCTTTTCTGGTGGCTGATACCAAGTTGATGTGTCAGTACCTTCAGCTATGTCTAACCCAAAGAGTTGCACCCTTCCAGGGTTGCATTCCCCTTGTGCTGTGGCAGGGATGAGGGAGAGCCCTGCTTTGCCAGCCTCTAGAGCAAAGGGTGACAGTCAGACTGTGGCCCCTGGACTGCTTTGCCTTGGCTGAGTGCCCATCTAAGCTTGAGCTCAGGAAAGCTGGGTGGTACATCCCTGTGTGAGCTTTGGTCACAGCTTTAGTCCAAAGGAGCATTTCAGCTCTTGCCTTCCTTGTGCTTACCTCACACCAGGGTGGTTTTCTTGTATTGATCCCATGAGATGATGCTTGTGTTCAGGTGTTCCCCCTGACTGGTCGCTGAGGATATCCCAGCTGCCTGGTCTGCCTTGGGAAGCAGAACCTCTTCCCTTTTAAAGCAATTTCATCATCTCACAGTGACAGAAAATGCATCCATGTGCTTCCCTTGACCCACTTCCGTATCCCAAAGTGGGTAGCAGGGTGTGAAGTTCACAGAGCAGTGAAGTTTATTGTAGCAGTACTTCTGGAGAAATACTCCCAGTGTGATGTAAGCTGGGGCTAGAAAATTCTATGAAAAGGCACTTCAGGCAGATAAAGACCTACTCTCTGCCATCCACAACAACAGCAGTCCACTCACTTCTGGTTTATGCCAGAGTAGCTGAAGGATCAGTCTAGGTGAAGTATAGATGAGTCTCCTGTCTCTTTGCTCAGTACATACTGGAGACATCTGTGAGCAGGCTGAGCCTGGAGTTTTGGTCTCATTCTGGCAGAGCTGGGTGTTCTGCACTGCTGCCTTGCTTTGGGGTTAGCTCTGGGTAAGTTGCAACACAGTATTAAAGACAGCAAGGCTTAATTCAGAGTTTTCTGTAGCAGTCATAGTTCTGCACCATTTGTATTGTTAATCTGCTTTACACATTCTTTCACTAATTGTAAGACACTGATTCCCTAATTAAAGTTGGTGTTTCCCTTCCTTGTACCCCTTGATTTCCACTGACCATGGACTTCAGTAAAACCTTTGATTCCATTTTCCACAGTGCTCTCCTGGAGACACTGGCTGCTCCTGGCCTGCATGGGCATACCCTGCACTGGGTACAAGCCAGTCTGGGCAGCTGAGTGCCAGGTGGGGAAGGGTTAAACCCAACTGGTGTTCCCCAGGGCTCAGTACTGGGACCAGTCCTTTTTAGCATCTTTCACCAGTGATCTGCATGGGAAGGTGTGGTCACCAATTGTGGTGTTGTGAGGGTCCCCAGAACAAGGTGAGAAATGAGAATTGACTCCCAAGTTCTCAGTAGTCTAATTTATTAGTTTATTATATTATATTATATTAAAATAAAATTATAAACTATACTAAGGAAAGAGAAAGGAGATATCAGAAGGCTTTACAAGAATGATAATAAAAACTCATGACTGACCAGAGTCCTGACACAGCTGAACTGGGATTGGTCATTAAGTTGAACAATTCACATACTGTGTAAACAATTCTCCAAATCACATTCCAGGGGAGCAAAACATTGAGAAACTGAGGCTTCTCATCTTGCCAGGAGTAGAAATCATGAAGAAGGGGTTTTTCATAAAATACCACCATGACAAGGGGGTTGAGTGCACTCATAGTAAGCTGGCAGACCCAGCTTGGATGGCATTTTTGGGAGGGTGGGAAGGCTCTGCAGAGGGCTCTGGCTGGACCCATGGGGCAATGCCAGTGGTAGGAGGCTCATCAGGGCCAAGAGCTGAGTCCTGCACCTGGGTGAGAACAAATCCATGCAGTGCTCCAGGCTCAGGGAAGAGGGCCTGGAAAGCTGGGTGACTGGCTCAGGATGAGCTCAGTGTGCCCAGGTGGCCAAGCAGGCCAGTGGCACCTGGCACCATGGACATGTGGGCGCACAGAATAGAGATCCCTCACCCAGACAGGAAATCCTGACTGCACTGAGCAGCAGCAGGGCACGGCCAGACAAGTGTTGTTCTTCCCCTAAACATCCCTAGCAAACCTTGGAACCATCTCAGATGCTTTTCTCCCTCCATTCCATAATGGGTCCTTTATCTCCTATTAACTCTGCCTCAGGCTGTGAGCTGACCCCAGAGCTGTTCCCACTGACCCACTGGAACAGATCCCACACCCAGCAGGGGCTGCTGGATCTCCTGGGACAACCCTTGGAAGAGCTGGATCAGAGTGCCCATTTCTCTGCTTAGGTTCCTCTCTGGTTTCTCTACCTGCTGGTGGGCATCTGTGCCCCTTTGTGCATGTGTAGACCAAGTTTTTATTGTATAACCAGAAAAATTCACTTTGTAAAGGAGCAGAGCAGTGTTTTAATCACTGCCCCGAAGGCTTTACTGATAAACAATCCTGTAGCAATGACTGAACTTTTTTATTTCAAAGCACAGTTGAGCACAAGCTCCAGGGCAGCAGGTTGTGAGAGTTATAATTTGAGAGTCTGTGGTTGGGAGAGTTATAATTTGCATTTTTTCGTCTTGCAAAGGGAAGGAATGACTACACTGCCATGAAAATTCCCATTTTAGTTCTGCTCCAATTATCACAAGGTTCCTTCATCTGCACATCTTGATGCACATGACATGAAGCACTACAAGAACTTTTTAATTAGCCCCACGGTGACAAAATCTAGTTTTGCTAATTATATTATTGTTCTTCTTTTTTGAATGACCAGAAGTGCAAGGTGATTTGGGATTTAGCTTTCTTTTTGAATCCCATCATTTCCCTTAACAAAGACATCATGAATCCTATAAGGGAAGGTTGTTGGAGTCTTCTGTTGGAGGTAGGTTTGCAATCATCTCCTCTGAGTAGAGCTGTGCTGTTTTATCCTGTAATTTGAGAATGAATTCTTGTAGCCTGTGTGAAGTTGGATCACAGAAACAGGAGTTTGCTGAAGGTATTTGCTCTTTCTGCCAAAAATACTGCAAAGATAATTCCACATGCTGCCTGTGGCAATGATTATATTGTGAAAGAGGAAATTACCTGAAAATGCTTGTTTACCACTTTTAATATATAATCTTACTTAACAGAGTCAGCTTCCATGTGTTGGGAGAGGTCTGAGGGAAGGCAGGCATGAATCATACCTGTCTCAGCATTTCTGTATTTCAGGTTTTGCTGCAGCTCAATCTTTTGTGTTAGGGAGATTACTGAGGCAAAAGAGAAAGGTTGGATTAGAGTTGAAAGCAAATTGCTTTTTCTCTCCTCCAAGCTTCTGTGAAAATACTATTTTCTAATGGGAAATGGGAACAAAGAATCTACAGTATCAACTGTGGATTGTTAGAAGATGTGATTTCCTACCAAAAGTGGTTTTCCTTTTTGGTTTGTGGAAAAAAATCTGAAATTTTCAAGCAGAAAATAGGATTAATTATATAAGGATTTAAAATGTGATTATTCACTGGCACTAAGGAACAAACTGTGGTGGGAAAAAATTACAGTATCCCTGCAGAGTATTCACCAGAGGGAATGGAAATGTGCAGAGAGTTCTTGTTTCTACAGTTCTCTGAAATTCCATTTTGGAAATACTTTAACAGTTTATAGGGAAAAAAAAAAAAGCTGTGGTTTATTGTAAAAAATTAGATTTTTGTTTCAGCAGCCAAGTAGAGGTAATAACTTCCCATCAGGGAAATGGCTCTGTCACCTTGGGCTGTGGGTGCAGGTGAGCAGCTGCCATCATCTCTTAGAACTTCCCCACAGTGTCTCCAAATTCACTGAATTTAATGTAGGGAGAGAAGAGAAATCTCTGTGGAAACCTTTCAGCAGCCTTCCTGCACCAGGGAGTGGCCTACTAGAGAAACAGAGAGGGATTTTACACAAATTCATGTGGTGATTGGAGTTGAGGACAGGAAAATGGAGGAAGGAGTCAGTACACTGGATGGCAGGGCAGGAATTTGTAAGGAGAGTTTGGAGAAATAGGTTGGCATGAACTTTATAAAGTCTGACAGAAGTAAATATTCATCCTGCTCCTGGGAGAGGACAAGCCTGTGCAATCAGCAGAGGCTGGAGGCCAGGAAGCAGCTTTGTAGATAATGGTCATAGTTGAGATAATACAAAGCAACACTCCATTTTCAGAAGGCTTCAAACCCAGTTTTATTATAGCCTGCATGCTTTTTATACATTCTTATAAAACTCATAAGTTTACTCAATTTACTCAGACAAACAAAGTGCTCACTGGAATAGGCAGCTGCAGGTTTCTCTTATTTATCCTTCTTTCTTTCTTGGTTTCTATGTCAATGACCTTGGTAGGAAGTTCTTTCAGGGGTAAACATGGATCCTCTTCTCAACCTTCTCTCTGGCTCACAGAAATTGCTGTAAAATATCTTCCACAGATAGTGACCCTGGTAGACAAACAGCTGAATAGGAGATGGAAATGTGTTCCTCTGTCATAGAAGGTGAAGCTTCAGCTCTGCCAGTAAAGGTCTGGCCAGGTAGTGCAGGGAAATGATCCCAGCCCTGCTCAGTGCAGGGAACTGATCCCAGCCCTGCTCAGTGCAGGGAACTGATCCCAGCCCTGCTCAGTGCTGGACTGGGTCAAGAAGGACAAGAAGGACAGTCATACATACACTGGACTGACATCCTTGGAGGGTCTCCAAATTAATCATGGGCTGGATCACACGGCATTCAAGGAGAGGCTGGGAGAAATGGGTTTATTCACCCATACAGAAGAGAAGGCAGAAGGAAAACCTGATTTCTGTGTATAACTAGGTGATGAGATGAGGATACAGAGCAGATAGAGCCTTCCTGGAGGTGTACAGCAACAAGATGAAAGGCAACAGACACTACCTGGAACATCCTAAATTTTCATTGAATGTAAGGGAATTTGGTTTTTTGTTTTGCTTTGTTTTGTTTGGTTATATACTTGAACAGTCCACAGAGTTTGTGAGACTTGATGACTTCCAGAAATCCCTCCTGGATTAATCATAAATTATTCTATGATTTTATGTTTGAATAATTCTACAGTCCAACACACATTTATAGTCATCTTTATTGCTCTTGTTTGTGCAGGGATAAAGAATGGAATCAAAGAACATCACCACCACTGTGACAGAATTTGTCCTGTTGGGCCTGACACAGAGCCACAAGGTGCAGTATTTTCTCTATGTGATCTTCTTTCTCATCTACGTGATGACCTGGCTGCTGAACTTCACCATCATGGCCACTGTGGCTGTGGACCACCACCTCCATACCCCCATGTACTTTCTCCTGGCCAACCTCGCCTTCCTTGACATCAGTGACTCCTCAGTCAACACTCCCAAGCTGCTGTCAGGCCTCCTCACCCAGCACAAAGTCATCTCCTTCCACCAGTGTTTCCTCCAGATGTTCTTCTTCCATTTCATTGCAGGTGCAGTGGCATTTCTGCTCCTGGGGATGATGGTGGATCGCTACGTGGCCATCTGTGAGCCCCTGCGCTACCTGTCCATCATGAACTGGAGCACCTGCACAGGCCTGGTGGCAGCTGCATGGCTGGGTGGATTTCTTCATTCCATTACACAAACTGGCCTTCTCCTCCAGCTGCCATTCTGTGGCCCAAATGTACTGGACAACTTCTACTGTGACATCCCCCAGGTCATCAAACTGGCCTGCACTGACACTCGCGTGGCTGAGCTGCAGATGGTGTTTAACAGTGGAACAATCCTCATCAGCCTTTTTGTGATCTTGATTATTTCTTACATTGTCATCTTGCTGAAGATAAGGACATGCATCACGGAAGGGAAGAGAAAAGCTCTGTCCACCTGTGGAACACAGATAACTGTTGTGAGCTTAATATTCATCCCCTGCATCCTCACCTATGCCCAGCCTTATAAGAAATCCCCTGGGGACAAGGTGGCCTCTGTTGTTTTCACTGTGGTCACTCCGATGCTAAACCCAATGATCTACACTCTCAGAAACACTGAGATGAAAAAGGCCATCAGGAGAACGCTGGGGAAAATATTTCTGTCAGCAGGAAAGCAGAAACCAGAGCGGACAGCAGATCCAAAGTCATCAAATGTGATGCTCCCATGACAAAACTGTGTTCATCACTGATATTCCTGTATAAAAGAATATAGGGTGCCCCTGACTCTGGGAATGATTGGTGTCTGACTCTATTGATTCAGAATGCTGAACAATTGCTTTAATAAACTATACTATATTACACTGGATAAAGTTTTCTTTGTCTCTTCAGTGTTTTGGTTGTTTCTGGCACCATCAAATCTGGTGTTCCCATGACAAAATTGTTCATCACTGATATTCCTGTACAAAAGAATGTGGGGTGCCCCTGACTCTGGGGATGATTGGTATTTGACTCTATTGATTCAGAATGCTGAACAATTACTTTAATAAAATATACTATATTACATTAAATAAAGTTTTCTTTGTCTCTTCAGTGTGTTGGTTGTTTCTGGCTCCAGGGGTGATAATTATAGAATTGTGGCAGCAGCAGTGCTAACTCAGGTGCCTTAGTTAAAGCTCTAAGATGCATGAATTTATTTGTAATTTTTTATTGTATTTATTATTTCTTGTAATTTATACCATTCTGAACCATGTGGCCTCCAGAAGCCATTGTCTAGAATTCTCCAGATCAGTCATTAATTAAAAAAATCAATAAATCAAATAATTCTTTCTCTCTTTCTTTTTCTTTCTTTCTTTCTTTTCTTTCTTTCTTTCTTTCCTTCTTTCCTTCTTTCTTTCTCTTTCTTTCTTTCTTTCTTTCTTTCTTTCTTTCTTTCTTTCTTTCTTTCTTTCTTTCTTTCTTTC
>JAXCLO010000113.1:3194493-3204995 GCA_035583995.1 Arremon aurantiirostris
CCCTTGACACTCCTTCAGCCTGGAATCCCTAGACTCTCCTTCAGCCAGAAGCACCGGACACTCCTTCAGCCAGGAATCCCCCTGGACACTCCTTCGGCCACAAACCCTTGGACATTCCTTCAGCCAGGAATCCCCCTGGACGTTCCTTCGGCGAGGACCCCCAGACATTCCCTCAGCCAGGAATGCCCCCGACACTCCCTCAGCCGAGCCGCCTCAGGCAAAGCCCCGCCTCCAGCAGCAGCGCCGGGCTCTGATTGGATTTTGAAATTAACAACTCTGTAATCTACCCAGCAACAGCCAGCTCTGTGCTCTTATTGGCTTTTTGCAAGCACAGGACTCCGCTGGTTCCTCAGCGCATGCGCAACTCCCCCTATCGCTCGCCGCCACGTCGGTGCGCGCCCGCGCAGTGCGGGCGGGCGGCGCGGCGCATGCGCAGTGCGGCAGCGGCGGCAGTCATGGCGGGCTCGGTGCGGGCCGTGGCGCGGCGCTTCCTGTCCGAGTACGGCGGCGGCACCGCCGGGCGCCTCAAGGCGCTGGACGCCTTCCTGCTCTACGTGCTGCTCACGGGCGCGCTGCAGTTCGGATACTGCCTGGGCGTCGGCACCTTCCCCTTCAACTCCTTCCTCAGCGGCTTCATCTCGGCCGTCGGCAGCTTCATCCTGGGCGGTCAGTGGCGGCCCCTCACGGCCGTGGCGCGGGTCGGGCTCATCGGGAGCCTCAGGAATCAGCAGCGCTCAGAGCTGGCCCTGCAGCCGGGGACCGCCGGAGCCCTCAGCACCCCCGGGACCCTCAGCACCCCCGGCCTTTCCCAGCTCCCCGTTCCGCTCCCCTGCTCTGCAGCTGCAGGGCCGGCCCGGAGCGTTGTCCCCCCTCTGTCCTTGCAGCTCGGTGGGATTAAGAGTCCTGCAGAGGCATATACCCGGTGCTGCTGGCCAGAATACCCCAAAGCTGCCCCTGTTTTTGTGCAGGGCTGGAAGAGCTGGGGTGTTCAGAAAAGAAAAGGTTACAGTAAGAGCTGAGAGCCCTTTCTACACTCTAAAGGGGCTCCAAGACAGCTGGAGAGGGATTTTGGACAAGGGCTGGAGTGACAACACAAGGGCGAATGGTTTCCCGCTGCCAGAGGGCAGGGATGGGTGGGATAGTGGGATATTGGGAAGGAATTGGTCCCTGTGAGGGTGGGAGGCCCTTGCACAGGGTGCCCAGATTTCCTGAGTTCCTGGAGATGTCCAAGGTGAGTTTAGATGGGGTTTGGAGCACTCTAGGATAGTGGAAGGTGTCCCTGGGACTGGAATGAGAAGATCTCTAAGGTCCTTCCAGCCCAGATCATTCTGTGTTTCTGACACACCCAACAGAGCACAGAGGAATTTCCACACTCCCGTGTGACTCCAGGCCTGCTCTGAGCCTGTTCCCCTCAGGATCTGGGCACCCTGTGGTGTGTGTGGTGCTGTGGGAGCACTGACTCCCTGACAGCCCCATCCAAATTCCCTGCCAGTGTCCTGCTCCTCTCTAGGAACAATGGAGTAACTTCTCCCTGGGGGGAACAGTGACCCATCCTGAGCTGGGCTGCCCCAGGAAGGCTTTGCTTTCCTCCATGATTTCCTCCTGTGCTTACTGATGGCTCCTTCTTGTTCTCCTGTGCAGTTTGCCTCCGGATCCAGATCAACCCCCAGAACAAGGGCGAGTTCCAGGGCATCTCCCCCGAGCGGGCCTTCGCTGATTTCCTCTTTGCCAACACCATTCTCCATCTCGTCGTCATCAATTTCGTTGGCTGAGCTCTGGGAGAGCCTGACAGGTACTGAGGGGCCACAAAAGGGGAAAACACAGCACTGTTCTCCTTTGGGGGAGAATTAGAATGAGAATAAATTCAGGAGTCCCCTGAGCTCCTCTGGCCAAGCATAGCTGAGCTGCTGTCCTCTGGGTTGGCACAGAGTGAGGATTTATTTCTGATTTTAACCCTGTCTTTTTTGACTTTTATAATCAAACAGATTAACTAAGACTGCCCACATTCCTCTCTTATAAGACAGATTCCCCATTTTTCTTTGCAGTAGAAGCTTTGGGGGCTCTGTGAGGCTGAGGCATGGCTGGGGTTCAGGTCTGGAATTGTTTTCAGCAGGGGACAGGGACAGTTGGGTGTTGGGACATTCCCTGTTGTTACTCTTGCAAGGTGCCACAGGATCACTGGGGTTTGGGGGAGTTTCATCCCCTCTGCTCTGCAGTGACATTGCTGATGTTGCCTCCTCTCTTTCCAGGTATTGAACTGCTCCTGATGGCAAAGCCTGGTGTGGGGAAGTGCCCAGCACACTCTCACCTTCTTCTTTGATGGAAGAAGGGATGCAGGGTTCAAGATTTCCCCCCCTCAGAGTGTCCTGTGGAGGGGTCTGCAGCCTCATTGTGTAACTGAGATCCTTTCCATCAATAAAACCCTTTATGACACTGCAGTCTTTTCCATACTGGGGACAAATACAGAGCTTCTCCTGCATCCAGCTTCCCTCTCCCTGGTTTTACCTCTCTCCCTTCCTTTCTACCCAGCAGGCTTTTTTCTTGTGCCCCAGTTTTGCAGGGAAG
This sequence comes from Arremon aurantiirostris, assembly GCA_035583995.1. Lineage (NCBI taxonomy): Eukaryota > Metazoa > Chordata > Aves > Passeriformes > Passerellidae > Arremon > Arremon aurantiirostris. Next base: position 3,197,059 of record JAXCLO010000113.1, read on the forward strand.
CAGGAAACAAATGATCATGGAAATTCAGTTGTCATCCACCCTTTTCATCTCTCTCTTTCCTGCCTTTTGATCTCCCAGGGTCTGTTGCCAGCTTGCCACCTCTTCTCCACACTGAATAACCCCAGCTGCCTCAGCCATCCCCCAGAAGAGAAATATTTGCTAGTCCTTTTGTGAGCCTTGTTGCTCTTTGTGGAAACCCAGGGGATATTTCTCTGTCTGCTCTGGGATGCCCTGGTTCCCATGGGAGCTCTGACTTTGACCCTCATTCCTGGAGAAAGTTTCCCAGACTTCAAGATAGACTGGAACCCACAAAAGTGTGAAAGATAGAGAGCAGTGTAGGTGCATCACTGGGTGAGAAACTGAGGTTTTGGGATTTTTAGTGTGTTGTGGGTGGAAGCAAGATGGAGAGCACAGGGTGTCATCCTGGGTCTCTTCTTCCTTCTTAATGAGTTTAGGTGATATTTTGTAAATGGGCGGGAAAATCCACATTGGGGACTCTTTGGGATCAGTTTTTGGGTTAAAAGGGAAAATAATCCAGGTGTCAGTTCTTAATTGGATAGTTTAGCCTTAAAAGCCCTTGGAACAAGAGATTGTTGGCCATTTTGTGCCTTCTAATGAAAAGCTGCCCAACTCACAGCAGTGAGACTGGTTTACTGATAAGAAATAGTAAACATTTGAGTCTGAACATGAACTGCTGTCTCAAGTCCCTTCAATCCACACCCAGAAAAACCAACAACTGGTACCAGCACAGCTCTTCACTGGACACACTTCAGCCCCTCAAAGTCCTTTTTAAAGTGAAGAGTCCAGAACTGAGGGCAGCACTGGAGCTGCAGCCTCACCAACACACACAGGGGTGATCCCTGCACTGCTCCTGGCATAAGCCAGGCTGATGTTGTCTTTCTTGGCCGCTTGGGCTCACTGTTGGCTCACAGCTGGAGCCAGCACTGCCAGGTCCCTCCCTCCAGAGCAGCTCTTCAACCACTCCTCCTCCTCCTCCCCAGCCTGGAGCTGCAGGTGCTGCTGTGACCCCAGAGCAGGAGCAGCACTTGATCCTCATGGCCTGGAGCTTTGCCCACTGATCCAGACTGTTCAGCCTCTCTAGAACCTTCAGGAGGTTCTGTTCTCATGCTTGTCTGGTTTTCTCTGCAGCTGAAACAGTGGGAGATAAAACCTTGAGAGCTTTGGGACTCCATGGCATGGAAATGTTTGTGTGCTGCACTGAGGAGATGGAACTTTGGCTCTCTGATGGCCTCAGGACCTCTTAGAATTCAATTCTGGCTCCTCTTTATCACCTTTTTAACATTTCCAGCTGTGCTGGAAACACATTTAACATTTCCATTACTGTGCTGCAGCCAGTAAACGCTTAGCCAAATCTCTTGCCTGACACAGGCTGTGAGATGTGAGGGGTCAGGGGTTCCCTGTCCTGGGTGATGGAGTCTGGCTCTGTGTCAGTGATAAAGAACTCGTGCCAGCACTCCTGGAGTTGTTTGCAGTGGCAGCAGGGCAGTTATGGGCAAAATAAGCCCAAAAAAGGACCCACGTTAACAGAGGATTAACCCTTAAAAACAATAACTTGTTGCACATTCATACACCTCATACATGATGCGTAAATTCCATTCAAACACAGGATTCTGTCTGGTCAGTGTCAGCTTCTTCCTCTTAATCCTGAGAGATTAGGAGGAAGGGCACGTTATTTATTGACTTAGGAGGGAAAGTGTGATAGGAAAATAGTTACTATGCACTTTGTAAAACATGAGCAATACAAAAGAAAGATGGAATACTTGAGACAAAATCACCCACTTTTGTCATATTTTGAAGTCCTATCTGAATTGCTTTGTCCACAAATAGCATCTTCAGAGCTGAGCGAGGCAGGAAGAAGTTAATTTCTTCTGATAATGGAGTAATAAATTCTCTTTCTCTGAAAGATTTACGTGTCCTGTGGCTGCTATCTCAGTGTGAGCACCTCGTTCCTTTCTTTAAAAAAATATCCTACATACATAGATTCTAACATTATGTTATAACCTAAAACTTTATTTAACACACTACTTAAGGAAATTAATACAGCATAACTTTCTAACATAGCACATATAATTTTCATTTGAATATCTGTGAAAAGCCAATCATAAAATACGCATTTTTCACATTTGTTATTTTGCCTTTTAGTAAAAATTTCTGTTTCCAACACTACCACAGAAGTACCACTGAAAAACAGAAAACTTAAAACCAGAGGCATCACCCCCCCACACACTTTATACTGCATTTCTGCCCTCCTTTTCCTGCCCACTCTATTCATAGCTCAATCCTTCCTGCTGTGCCCAGAACACCTCCCCAAGGGCAGCCTGTGGTGAGGGGGCACCCCTGAACCTCATTCCCCTTTGGCTTGTGGTCTAACGGCTGCTGTTCTTTTCCACAGCCCCTGCCCTGCCTGCCACGTGCCCCCCCAGCCCCTGGTGCTGCACTTTCCAGAGGAAGTGGTTTTTGTGGTGGGGCTGCAGGCGAGCACCAGTGCTGACCCAGATCTCGGTTGTGGCGTCATGGAACTTGTGCTGTGGCCTCTTCCTGCCCCAGCTGGGCCCCAGCCCCTTTGCACCCTGTGAAAAAATGGGTATTTTGTGATTGGCTTTTGGCAAATATTCAATTTTTTCAAATATTTTTTCGATTTTTGTAAATATTTTGCGAGTATTCTGTTATGTCAGAAAGTTATGCTGTATTAATCTTAAGTAGTGTGTTAAATAGAGTTTTATATTATAACATAGTGTTAAAATAGAAACTATGCTATGTAAGATACTTTTTTAAAGAAAGGACTCACTGTGAGATAGCAGCCACAGGACACCTAAATCTTTCAGAGAAAAAAGAATTTATTGCCCCATTATCAGAAGAAACGAACTTCTTTCCGCCTTGCTCAGCCCTGAAGACACCTTAGGATTCAGAGGAAGAAGTTGACACTGACCAGACAGAATCCTGTGTTTGAATGGAATTTATGCATTGTGTATGTGGTGTATGAATATGTGTGAAAAATGTGTATTTTATGATTGGCTTTTCACAAATATTAAAATGAATAAGTGTTGTGTTAGAAAGTTATGTTGTATTAATTTTTTTACTAGGTTGTTAAATATAGTTTCATGCTATAACATAATGTTAAAATAAAAATTATGTATGTGGGATATTTTTTTTAAAGAAAGGAATGAGGTACTCACACCAGATAGCAGCCACAAGACACCTAAATCTTTCAGAGAAAGAGAATTTATTGCTCCATTATCAGAAGAAACAAACTTCTTCATGCCTCGCTCAGCCCTGAAGATGCAGTTAAGATTCAGAGGAAGAAGCTGACACTGCCAAGACAGAATCCTTTGTTTGAATGAAATTTATGCATCATGGATGAGGTGTATGAATATGCAACAGGTTATTGTTTTTAAGGGTTAATCCTCTGTTAACTGTGTCCTTTTTCAGGCTTATTTTGCCCAGAAAAAGGTACCCAGACTGTCCATAACTCTTTGTTTCTATTGTCTCACATTGTCCTAAATCCTAATTGTCCAGATTTTTATTACTCTAATTATATTGCTATTTTTCTAACCATTTTATTACTATCAAACTTTTAAAATTTCAAAAACAAGTGATTGGTGTTTTTCACACACATCCTGTCCCGCTGGGTTATTTCCTGTCCTTGCTTTGCTTTGTGGTTTTTGTAGCTCGAAATAAACAAGAAAATGCAGGGAAGGGGGGGGCAGGTTGTGGTGGTGGGAGATTGGCAGCCTGATATCTGAAAGTTGCTTTTGTGAAAAAAACACTCAATGCTTGTTTTTAAAATTTTAGAAGTTTCATAGTAATAAAATAGGATTTTCCTGCCACTCTGGGGACTGCTGGGAGGTACAGGCAAGGTTCAAGCTTTGCAGGGAGAGTTCTGGGTTTTCTGTCAGAGCATTCTTCTCATTCCTCTCCCACACAGGAGACTCTGGTGGTGCCTTAGTGGGGAAGAGGATTTACAGTGACTTGTGTGAGACAGAGAGAAGTTTGAGAAAAGGATCCTTTCTTCTGTTCTTTTAGTGTAGTTTTAATATATAATTTTCTTTTAATATAAAATATATATCATCAAATAATAAATCAGCCTTCTGAAACATGGAGTCAGATCCTCATCTCTTCCCTCATCCTGTGACCCCTGAGAACACCACCAACCCTGAGTGTGGCCAAGCCATAATTTTGTTGTCTCCACTCCAAAGCATTTTTGATTGGTCTCATGTGGTTGTTTTTAATTAACGGCAAATCAAAGTCCAGCTGTGTCAGACTCTCTGGTCAGTCACAAGATTCCATTCCATTCCATTCCATTCCATTCCTTTGCAAGCCTTCTGATTAAATCCTTTCTTCTATTCTTTTAGTTTAGTTTTAATATATAATTTTCTTTTAATATAATATATTAAAATATCACATTAATATATTATATTAAATTATTATGATATATTATATTAATGCATTATATTTTATTAATATATCATAATAATTGATATTAATGTATAATGTATAATGTATAATGTATAATATATAATATATAATATATAATATATAATAATATATAATATATAATATATAATATATTATCTATTATCTATTATCTATTATCATTATTATTATCTATTATATTAATATATCATAAAATAATAAATCAGCCTCCTGAAACAGGGAGTCAAGATTCTCATCTCTTCCCTCATTCTGTGACCCCTGTGAACATCATCACACCCTGAGTGTGGCCAAGCCATGATTTTGTTGTCTCCAGCCAGCCCAGTCCAATGCCTCAAACAACAAATACAAGACACAAACAATTTTATAAATTTTTAATAAGAATTGTTTGATGACAGCCTAAAGAAATGCCAAGACATCTGGTGGGTGCCAGGACAGTTCATGGATTAGCAGCATGCAGATGCCACAGGCAAGCACAGTTCCAAGGTGGGCACACATGGACAGGTAAATATTTCAGTACATTTTTATGCAATTGTTACAAAAAGAGGTTGGGAGATCTCAGGTTGTTAGAAGCAAACAAAACCAACAAAAGTGGTTTGTAGTTTTACCAAAGTGGTTTGTATTTTGAACAGAAAGCCAGATCTTAAACTGGTTTAAATTAAGAAGGTGTTATGGTCAGATGAACTTCTAAAAAATCCTTTTTAATATTTCTTCTGTGATATTGAAGTGACAATTTCACTGAATTTGGGATTTCTGGGAGACTGCAGCTCGTCCTTTAGAGAAAAAATGGGATATCTTGCTCTGATCTAGCAAAGGGCAGCAGGACAGTGCATCCTGATTCAATTTCCCTTCACTTTTCAAAGTGTTTCATTTGCACCTGGAAAGGTTTCTGGGGGTGCACCCTGAGATCTGAATACTCTAAAGCTACCAAAATAGGAAAAAATCCCTTTCAGGTGATATTTAGCTTGCAGTGTTTAACACTTTTCTGCTCCAGGCAGAAATTGTAATTTTAATAGAAGTAACAACTTGGCAATGTATAATTATAGCAAAGTCTGCTTCATGCAAAACAGGCACAGTGTGGTGAATGACCCAGATATCTGGAGGGCAAAACGCTGGAAATGTTTCATTTTGAGCAGTTTCATAGCAATGCAAATAAAGCAATTTGGAATATCATGGCTGGTGTGATGTGTAAGAGCAGCAGGGAATGTTCCTTGCACAAGGAATTTCCCTGAGCTCCCTCTTGCCCACGATGCTCTCTCAAAGCTGATGGGTTTGGTACTTCAGGACTGCCCCAACTGGTTCCTCTCAGTCCTGTAACAAAAACAAAGGTTTGTTAAATCATTATTGATTTAAAAATTATCTCTGCACAATTATAGAACTGAAGTGTCCAGGCAAGAGAAAAACAGACACTGGGAAAAGCTGATATATCAGAATTTATATTAAAGTCAATAATCATCAAACTTTCCTAGGTGAGGAGAGAAATCTGATGGGTGAATGCAGGCAAGGGAAGGGATGGATGTACAAATAAAAGGGAGAAATATCTTGAAAGGGAAATTATTTTCTTATGGACCAGGAAGAGCACTTGAGGGATGGGTGAAAATGGTATGGCCAGAGGAATGGAGGGATTTTACTGCTGGCAAACAAAAGAATTCTGGATAGCCTGCAAAAACAGCTGTTCCAGAGAGAAGGAGCATTCATAGCTGAAGAACCAATCCAGATATTTTCTTAACCCCCTCAAGCATCCTCACCTTTTTTTTCTTCCACACAAGCACTGACATCAGCACATTAAAAATGATTCCTTTCATTAAAACGATTTTGAGGCCCAGCTGTGACAAAGAAATGGTGTTCAAGTGCTCATCTGGAAAAAAAACCAACAGAAAATGAGAGTTAAAAGAGCACTGAGACATCCTCATGTCCCACACAGACTTAAAAGCTCTTTTTAACAAAGTTGTTCCATTGTGTCATGGAGTCAGCTGGTAGGGCAGGAAATGAGATAGGGAGTAGGACTCAGAGACTTTAATTTCTTCCATTCAATAACCACTTAAATTTCCAATTTGCCACTCTGCCAGCTACTTAAAACTGGTTTTAAATACTATGCACTGTAAATCCAGGATGCTGGAGCAGCCCTCCTTCCTCTCTCTAATTTTTTCAAAGATTGGCAGGGTGAAAGGAATTTTGATTTTAATCATATAACAAAATTTTATTTGAATTTTATCATAAAGTTACAAAACCATTAATATTTGAAAATAATGTAAATCTATATTATATATTATAGAAAAATATATATTGTATAAGCATACATTATATAATATATAATGATATAATATTTAAATATATAATTTATATAAAAATATAAAAGAAATATATTGTAGCTCTTTTATATATTTCATTTAAATACATATATTTATATATATTCTTCATTAGAAACCCATTCTTTTATATATTCATTAGAAACCCTTTATTTCATATATTCTTCATTAGAAACCTGTTCTTTTATATATTCATTAAAAACCCTTTCTTTTATATAGTCTCCATTAGAAACACTTTCTTTTATACTTTCTTTATTAGAAACCCATTCTTTTCTATATTCTTCATTAGAAACCCTTTATTTCATACATTCTTCATTAGAAACTCTTTCTTTTATATATTTTCCATTCAAAACCCATTCTTTTATATATTCTCCATTAGAAATCCATTCTTTTATATATTCCTCACTAGAAACCCATTCTTTTATACACCATTCTGATACAGGTGGACCTGATTGGTCATTTAATCAACACCACTGGCTAATTAAGAAGACCCACTTTGGTAAACATCTTATGAGAAAACAACTGTTCCAAACACTGCAAGATTGTTTAATTCTTTCACTCAGCCTTCTCAAAACTCCCCAGAACAATTCCTGGGAAAGTTTATCTGGCTTTTCTCTCTCTGAATAAACTGTGCGCATCCACACAGCCCAGCCTCAGTGACCCCTGAGCACAGAAACCGCTGCTAACTATTGTTCCATGAAGTGTTTGTGCACCCAAAATAACCCAGCTCCTCTGAGGGCTGAAATGCAGCAGTGCTGACTCATAGCAGGACCTGGAGCCACTCTGGGGTGGGCTCAGAATGATGTTTTTCTCAAGATTTTAAACTTTCAGCAGCAGCAGCAGCTCTGTGGTGAGTCAGAGCAAGAGCATGACTACACTGCATAAAATTATCAGCTTGGATCAGCAAGGCTGCACGAACACCACAACTTTCAGCCTTGGTGTTAAAACCTGTGGGGGCCCTTTTGGGGAAATTTTCTGTCTCTTTGCTGCTTCAGAAAGAATTGTGCAAGCAGGGAAAAGCAGCAAAAACTTGGGAAGATGAGAGAGAGAGAGGAGTCTGGTCAGAGAGAGAGAAAGCCAGATGAGCTTTCAATATAATAAATATAATATAATATAATAAATATAATATAATATAATAAATATAATATAATATAATAAATATAATATAATAAATAT
>JAXCLO010000113.1:3205399-3218484 GCA_035583995.1 Arremon aurantiirostris
TGCTTCCATCACAACACAATAAAAATCCCAAAACCTCAATTTCTCACCCAGTGATGCACCTACACTGCTCTCTATAATCCATTTCACACTTTTGTGGGTTCCAGTCTATCTTGAAGTCAGAGAAACTTTCTCCATGAATGAGGGTCAAAGTCAGCGCTGCCCTGGGGCACCCCAGAGCAGACAGAGAAATATTCCCAATGCTCTGGGTTTCCACAATATTGATTAAATGACCAATCAGGTCCACCTGTAGCAAACTAAGCTATAAAAGAGGAGAGGATAATGGGATAAATAATAAATGGGATTTTGTCTTTTGCCTTCTGATACAACTCTGTGTCATCTCTGACTCAATGGTGATAGGAAGACAATTTAGGGCAAATTTTTGTCCTAAAATGCTGTGTTACATACCTGTCCTGAAGTGGAGGGACAGCCCTGTGACACAGACAGCACTGGCACCTGCAGAGAATGACAATAAATTGAATTAATTACAACAATGTTCTTCTTCAGAGGTCTATGATGATATCTCTGCCTAGAAGGACTACATTAGGATTTCTGGCCAACAAACCCTCCCATAAACATTATTTTCTCTTTTTTTTTCAGGACAAGCATAAAAAATGATCTAATTAAACTTCAGTGTTCCATTGGATAAAGGAATTTTGAGCTTTCTATCCCCCCACAGTGTGTTCTGCTATGGCTGTACCAGCCTGCTGATCCTTAATCTCGTTTCCACCAAGGAGGAAGGAGAGACCATAAACAAAGCAGAGACAATAAACAAAGCAGAAACAATAATCAAAACCATCAAAAAAGTTTTTTCTGTTCAAGAGAGAGAGGGAAATGTGGGAAATGGATTGGTAGGGAATTCTCCAAGCCTGATAGAAGGCTCAGGGTGCATAAGTGTGCACATTTCTTATCACTTATCTGGAGATAAGAAATGCGGACTTGGAAATGCCATGGAACAGGACAGACATTGCTGAGAGAGAAATGGAACTAGAAACAAGTTTCAATGGATGGTTTTATAAATAAGATTAGATTTATTTGGAGAAATAAAACTATGAAAGATGCATTGTAGTAGGACCCACAAGGGGTAATTTTAGATTATTGTATTTAAGGCATTTACAGCATGGTGTTGCCAAAAGCTGGCAGTCCAATAAATGCTTATAATGTTTCCCTTTTTCAAGGCTGAAAAATCCCAATTCTGCCTTGAGAGATTAAGTAATACTGTTTCTTGGGAGAAGGAACTCTTGCTTGCCAGAGGCTTACAGCGTGGGAAATGGATTTATAGAAAATTCTCCAAACAAGTTTCAAAAGGTGGCCTTACAAATAAGACTGGATACTTTACAGAAATAGAATTATGAAAGATATATTGTATAGGACCCACGAGGGGTAATTTTAGATGGTTGGCTTTAAGGGATTTACAGCATGGTGTGGCAAAAGTTGATGGTCCAAGGAACACTTCTAGTGTATTGTAATTAGGAAATAATTGGGTTCTGATTGTGATGGTGTGAATTATAACATCTGTATTGTGTCACCATTCACATGAGAGTGAAAATGGAATAAAAGTTTTTTAAAACACCTCTGAGTTACCCCATCTCTGGGTCAGAAAATGGATTAATCTGACAAGAAAATAGAGGCAACAAAGCAACATTTGTGACCGTGTTCACAGGGGTTCTTGCATGAGGGAAGAGATGAGGATCTGACTCCATGTTTCAGAAGGCTTGATTTATTGTTTTATGATATAGATTATATTAAAACTATGCTAAAAGAATAGAAGAAAGGATTTCCTCAGAAGGCTGGCTAAGAATAGAAAAAGAAAAAATTATAACAAAGGTTTGTGTGTCGGACAGAGAGTCTGAGCCAGCTGACTGTGATTGGCCATTAATTAGAAACAACTCTATGAAACTAATCACAGATTTACTTGTTGCATTCCAGAGCAGCAGATAACCATTGTTTACATTTTGTTCCTGAGGCCTCCCAGCTTCTCAGCAGGAAAAAAACCTAAGGAAAGGATTTTTCATAAAAGATGTCTGTGACACTTCTGTTGTGTGGGAGACACAGAGGCCAAACAGAATCCCTGGAACATCTGAAAAGGCCAGGAATGATTAAGGGATGATTTTAGGGCATGATTTAGACTGTCAGTTTGGCCTGATGAGAGTCTAAATCATGCCCTAAAATCATCCCATCCTGATGCTGCTGGAACTCCCTCACCTCCCCTGCTCCCAGGTGGTTTTTGGAAATTTTTTGACTGCTTGTAAGGGAAAGGCAGGCAGGAGCTGCCAAAAAGCTTGATGATAAAATACACATGTATATTTATATCCCTGTATAAAACACAGGTGAGCCAGGGTAGATCACTGCCATGCGGCACATGGAAATGAAAGAGAAGAGGAGGAATTTGTCAAGTTGCTCTCTTTCCCTCTCATCACCAGCACTGTGCTTTCTGAAGAGATAAACATCTACCTCACTCCGAATTAGAGTGTTTTTCTCCTTTTCAATCTGTGCAATGCTTTGATCTTGAACACACAAAACAATAAAGGCTGTTTTTCACAGGAAGCCTCAGCACTTTTGCAAAATATTAGTTTCCTGTTCTTACTCAGAGTGGTGGCTGCCTCTGCTCTGGTGCTGCAGTTCCTGTAAAAGTTTCTTGGTTTGTTTGCCCACTGCTGTGAAGGTTCGAGATAATTTTGGTAAAAAACATCTACTTTAACCACAGCCCTGTGACCTGTTATTCTGGCTTGATGAGGTGATAAAATAAACAGCATTTCCAGCACCGGCTGGAGATGCTGTTTATTTATCACTTCTATTTATCACGTCTATTTATCACCTCTATTTACAGCAAAGTGAGAAGCAAATAATGATGCTCTGAGCTTTCCAAGCTGCCCAATTTCATCTTTACTGAAGGATGTCTTCCAGGTGTGAAAAGTTTCTCAGGAGGTTCATGAGCAGCCACTTGAAGTCATTTTGTTTTTAAAATGTCACACAGCTGGGTTAATCCATCTCAGAGTGGATTAGATGGGCAGAATTGCTCCTTCTGACCCCCAAAATATTTTGTTAACATTGAAGGAGCAGAAGGGACATCATAGCAATGTTCTCCTGAGGTTTAGATGGTGCCCAAGCACAGGTGGGCAATGCCCTTGACAGCTGCCATTGCCCAGATCTTGGTGTGTATTGACAAACTTGAAAATTCGTAAAAAAATCAAGGTAAAAAAAAAAATTAGTAAAAAAATCAGTGTAAATGTACCTGGCAAAACCAGAAGTCTCGTCCCAGATCCGAATGTGAATTTGTAATTACTCCCGGAGTTACACAATAGCAAAGGCCTCTACAATATCCAGAGCAGCACTGAAAGGATCCTTCAGCAATTAAATACTCCATAAAAAAATCCTGTTTATCTCTATGAACATGCAGATCCATTTACCTGGGACTTTTCCACCTATTGAATTTCTTTTAATGTATTTTGCATTTTGCACTCCCAAACACACTCTTCTTAATATTCCTCTCATATTTGTCCCATTGTTTTCAGAAAGCCACCTGCAACTCAACTCCTGTTCTCCATCTTATTCCTCATTTATTTATTCTGCCAGTCAGATTCCTCTCTCAAAAATTAATTTATGTACCAAAAAAATTTAAATTTGATTCATTTACAAAATTTTATTTATTTATTTATTTTACTGCACAGCTCCCCTAGGGACTGATGGTGCAGTGAAACCTCCATCATCCCATTCTCTTAATTATTTTTTTTTGCCACCTGAATTAGTCAAGAGTGATTCCAATAAAGCTGCCATTTAGTTTTTGACTAAAAAGCTCTTTTTGGTGAGCAATTTCTTTGAGCCATTTCATTGCTCATTCTGCCACTGAACCCTGAGGTTTCAGGATGTGTTAGGAACGTTCCTCCAGTGGGACAAGAGCAAGATCTGGAGCAGCTGCACACAGATATGGTAAATAATGGTAACTCTATGGTAAATTTACCATAATGGTAAATATGGAGACACCTACATGAACTCAGAGCTCTGATTTATAGCTCCTTCAGCTTGCTGATGGCTCCATATAAACTTGACATTCTCATTTCTCTCAGATGTTTTTGAAGAGAGTCAGGAGGGTCATTTAAAATAAAATTATTTTCCTCACAGGTTTCCAGAAGGAATTATTTCCCTATGTTGCTGTTTTTTAACTTTAAGAATAAAATAATGTTGAAATTATGTGAAGAATCACTACTATTTTAAAAAATTGAAACCTTACTTTTCAGGTGTAAACTCACTCAACTTATATATTAAAAAATCCTAAATATATTTTTAAAGAAATTTGGAAAATTTGGTACATTTACAACAAATATCAATATCTTGGCAGGTGTTACTTTCCCTTTTACAAAGGGCTTCAAACAAGACATGTAGGAGTTTGGGCAGATTTTTTCCATATATTTGTGGCAGCAACAGTCAAAGTACACTCTTCTATCCATCCTTTTTTCTTCAGAAGAAATGTATGAGGTAACGATCACCTTTCCATCATTCAGTAATTAATTTAGCTTCTTGCCCTATTTCCCCTCGATCCAAATATTTCTCCCACCCTGAGTTTTAATGCTGGTCCTGCTGTTCTCTACCAGCTCCAGATTCTCATTTCTAATGTGCTCCAAGCTCCACCTGGATGATGTAGGACAAGGTAAATCAGCACAAGCTGGCTGTGACATCAACTTGGTGTCACCCCTGAGCTCCCTGCCTTGTGTTTATATAGTTATATTCTGTTTATAAAGACAAACCCACCCCTAAGGTTACAGCTCAAGGATCTCCACAACACTGACCCAATATGTGTATTTTTTGTGTCCATACACAATTATAAATCTGGTTATCTCCAACTATTTCTATAAAAGAAAAGTCCTTTTTCCCTCTGACAGCTTTATGAAACCAGTTTCACCCCTCTGCATTTTGCTGGTCTGTGCTGGCTCTCACCATTTCACTTCTCCTCTGCTTGAGGAGACTGCTGTAGGAGCCCAGTTCCTGTTGAATTTCCAAGAGAAATCCTCTTGCACAGGTAAAACCTTTGCCATGTTCATTCTCAGGAACAGAGAGGGGAAAATATCCTTGCAGCCATGGAAATCACTTAATACCAATTGAAAATTCATTGTCCTGTTGCTAAAATATTGGCAAAATAGGCAAAACAATTTGTGAGCAGAAAGAAGAACTTCTACCTGAATTCTACATGAATTCTACATGAATTCTACCTGGATTCAGACATACCTGGAGAAACCACCACTTTGGTTCCAGCTCCAAAGGTAAGCTTGCCATAACTCCCAGAATTACACTGTGACACAGCCCTTTGCAAAATGGTGCCCTGGGCTGGCTCTGTGCTGGGTGAAGGCTGCAGAACATGGCAGTGCAAGGTTTTGTTGGAAGCAGCTCACAGAATGACAGAATAAATGAGGTTGGAAAAGACCTTTGAGATCATCAAGTCCAACCTGTGACCCAACATCTCCTCATGAACTAAACCCTGGCACTGAGTGCCATGTCCAGGCTTCGTAAAACCCTCCAGGGATGGCGACACCACTCTCTGAAACCAGCTTCACCCCATTGCATTTTGCTGGTCTTTGCTGGCTTTCACCAGTTCTCTTCTCCTCTGCGTGAGGAGATTGATGTAGGAGCCCAAATCCTGTTGAATTTCCAAGACAAATCCTCTTGCACATGTAAAACCTCTGCCATGTTCATTCTCAGGAACCGAGAGGGGAAAATATCCTTGCAGCCATGGAAATCACTTAGCACCAACTGAAAATTTGTTGTCTTGTTGCTAAAATATTGTGGGGCAGCAAAATAATTTGTGAGCTGAAAGAAGAACTTAGTCTACCTGAATTCTACCTGAATTCTACCTGGATTCAGACATACCTGGAGAAACCACCAGTTTGGTTCCAGCCCCAAAGGTTAGCTTGCCAAAATTCCCAGAATTACACTGTGACACAGCCCTTTGCAAAATGGTTCCCTGGGGTGGCTGTGTGCTGGGTGAAGGCTGCAGAACATGGCAAGGTTTTGTTGGAAGCAGCTCACAGAATGACAGAATAAATGAAGTTGGAAAAGACCTTTGAGATCATGAAGTCCAACCTGTGACCCAACATCTCCTCATGGACTAAACACTGGAATTGAGTGCCCATCCAGGCTTTGTTAAACCCTCCAGGGATGGTGACACCACCCTCTGAAACCAGCTTCACCCATCTGCATTTTGCTGGTCTGTGCTGGCTCTCACCATTTCAATTCTCCTCTGCTTGAGGAGACTGCTGTAGGAGCCCAGTTCCTGTTGAATTTCCAAGAGAAATCCTCTTGCACATGTAAAACCTTTGCCATGTTCATTCTCAGGAACCGCGAGGGGAAAATATCCTTGCAGCCATGGAAATCACTTGCTCTGAATACCAACTGAAAATTCATAATCCTGTTGCTAAAATATTGTGGGGCGGCAAAATAATTTGTGAGCTGAAAGAAGAACTTCTACCCAAATTCTATGTGAATTCTACATGAATTCTACCTGAATTCAGTCATACCTGGAGAAACCACCAGTTTGGTTCCAGCTCCAAAGGTAAGCTTGCCAAAATTCCCAGAATTACACTGTGGCACAGCCCTTTGCAAAATGGTGCCCTGGGCTGGCTGTGTGCTGGGTGAAGGCTGCAGAACATGGCAGTGCAAGGTTTTGTTGGGAGCAGCTCACAGAATGACAGAATAAATGAGGTTGGAAAAGAGCTTTGAGATCATCAAGTCCAACCTGTGACCCAACATCTCCTCATGGACTAAACCCTGGCACTGAGTGCCATATCCAGGCTTTGTTAAACCCTCCAGGGATGGTGACACCATCCCCTCCCCTGGCAGACAATTCCTGTGCCCAATCAGTGAAGAATTTTTCTTCTTTCAGTGAAGAATTTTTTACTGAAAAAATCTGCTTCTTTCACTGAAGCAAAGAAGTGAAGAATTTTTTGCTGATGTCCAACCTGAACTTCTCCTGGTGCAGCTTAAGGCTGTGTCCTCTGTTTCTCTCAGTGGTCACCTGGGAGAAGAGCCCGAGCCCAATCCCACCTGGTTGTACCCAGCAAGTTTTGATATAGAAGAAAAGAATTGCTAAGCTAGTCTTACTGGATAACCAAGGAGGCAAAGGGTGTGTTAGTTAGAAGGGGTTTTTATGACTTAGAGCAAAGGCTAAACCCACCTCAAACAAGAAAATGTTTTTACCAAGCAGAAAGATAGGCAAACAAGCCTGCTGATTTTGCAAGTAGAAAAAAGGTCTTAGAATTTTCCACTGCAAGAAAACTGAAAAACAACTTCTAGCTTAAGCTGTAATGTACTAACTTTTAGTGACTAGAGAACAGTAACATGAATATGGTAATTACAGTAGTTATGATGGGCTAGAGATAAAAGTTAAAGTATAGATTGGTTCCGCTGTATGAAGATGCTCAGCAAAGGAAAGTATATAATGCATTGTAACCAAAACCTCAACTTTTTGGACCTGAAGACCATGAAGTCCAACCCATACACCAGCAATTCCATGTTCACACCTAAACTATGAAATTTAGCAAGGAGTGTCCAAACATATCCTCCCAATCCCAATTTTGGCCCATGTGGGAAACCCAAATCCATGGCAGGGCTGCCAATATTGTGCTTCCCAAACTGTGCCACTTCAAACAACCAAGAACAAGAGAGAAATGAAGCAATTCCCCTTCCCAGGCCAAGGGCTTGCTCACCTGGCAGGACTGAAAGCACTGTTCCCTTGCCAAAAATGACTCTGGCTGCCACATTTACACCCTGACACATTTCCTTGCAAAAACTCCTCTGCCAGCCCTGCACCTGATCTCAAGCAAAATCGTTCAGGTTGTGTCACAGACATGTTTTATGAAAAAATCCTTTTCAAGGATTTTTCCTCCTGAGAAGCTGAGAGGCCTCAGAAAGGAAATGTAAACAATAATTATTTGCTGGCGTGGAATGCAACAGGTGCATCTGTGATTGGTCTCGTGAGGTTGTTTTTAATTAATGGCCAATCACAGTCAGCTGGCTTGGACTTTCTGGTCAGTCACAAGATTTTATTATTATTCCTTTCTATTCCTTTCCTCGCAAGCCTTCTGATGAAATCCTTTCTTCTATTATTTAGTATATTTTTAGTATACAATTTTCTTTTAATACAATATATATAATAAAATAATAAATCAGCCTTCTGAAACATGGAGTCAAGATTCTCATCTCTTCCCTCATCCTGGGACCTCTGTGAACACCATCACAAGGTTGGAAAAGCCCTCCAAGACCATTAAGTCCAACCCATACCCCAGCAGTGCCATGTTCACCCCTAAACCATTAAATTTAGCAAGGAGTGTCCAAACACTTCCTCCCAATCCCCAAAGTTAACACGAAAAATCCACAGTTCGTGCCATTCCCATTTCTTTCTCTGGGTTGTGGCTCCAGTTCTGCAGCTCCCAGCAGTAGTCAGAGATCACTGCTGGAGCTGCTGCAACAGCCTGAACTGCATTTTGCTCCTCTTTGCAAACATTACCCCTATTTCTGAGTGGGCTGAAAATCTCAGTGTCCCAAATCTCAGAAATCTTATTTAGTCTCACACATCCCCGCTCTTGCATTTCACCTACATGTTGTCGCTTTTCCAATAATTCTTCTCCCCAGCACTGCCACATTTCCAGAACACACTGGACAAGCACAAACTCTCCCACTTCTTCCCTCAGAACACCAAAACCAGCCCAAATTTCTCCACAAATCCACTGCACTTGTTGCAGCTCAGCATTGTCTGGGTCCATGTCAACATTGTTGGGTCCAGCTTGGCTCAGAGGGGAGACAACTCACCTGGGGCAATGACAAGTCTGGTTCCACTCCCCCAGATCAGTTTTCCCCAGTTTGCATTGGTCACACAGTGTGAGAGCTCATTACAAAATGGGCTGGGATCCCCTCAGCCCCGGGGCTGCCCCTTCCAGGGGCTCTGAGCAGATTTCCAGAGATCTCCTCTGGCTTCTCTTTACCCAAATCCCAATTCTCTGGTTAATCCCAGGGGAGAGCTGCACTGGATTGGGGTCACCAAACCTGGCAGAGATGGGGAGAAGCTCCCCCTCAGTTATCAGGGGAAATTTGGGATCCCTGCCCCAAAGGCTGCTTGCCCTGCAAGGGCAAAGGGAAAGGAAGAATCCCCTGGCACAGGACACCTTGCCAGCAGCCCAAATCCCAGCTCCAGGAGGCATCTTGGCAGTGCCAGGGGTGTTCCAACAATGCAAGGAAAATCTTCCTCATCCACAGCACACAAACCACTAAATACGGTTTCCAATGGCAAGTGATAAAAACCACTTAAAATGTATTTAAAAAGCCACTTAAAATACTTTAAAAGCAACTTAAAATACTGTAAAAGCCACTTAAAAATTACTTAAAATTAAATCAGACAAAGGCCTGAAATAAGTTTTGTATGGCTGGATTTTATGTTGTGAACAAAGTTGACTGGATGACCTTTTCCATTTCTAATTTCTACCATTCTGTGACTTTGAAAGATACAATCCTCTGCTGCTTATAAGCCAGGAAATGTTACAATTATTATCTATGTCATATGGATTTTTTTTGCCCTTTCTACAAGACAGACAATGACAAGGGGAAAAAGGCAGACAAGTCTGGCTCATCCCAATTTTGGCCCATGTAGGAAACCCAAATCCATGGCAGGGCTGCCAATATTATGCTTCCCAAATCTGTGCCACTCCAAACAACCAAGAACAAGAGAGAAATGAAGCAATTCCCCCTCCAAGGCCAAGGGCTTGCTCACCTGGCAGGACTGAAAGCATTGTCCCCTTGCCAAAAATGACTCTGGCTGCCACATTTACACCCTGACACATTTCCTTGCAAAAACTCCTCTGCCAGCCCCGCACCTGATCTCAAGCACAAAGCAGCTGCAATTCCAGGCACCAGCAAAGCTTCCTGACACAAAAGGTTCTATTACCTGCACGAGGCAACATCTGTTCCCAGCTCCTGCCTGAGAAGCCACAGCTCCCTTTGCCTTTCTGAATTTTGGGCAGCCACGAGAGACAAGTGCCAGCCATGGCAAAGCTTTCCCAAAGAACTTTCTACCAATCTATGAAAAGTGTCTTCACTCTAATAGAAATTAAATCAAGATTTTAACACAAAATGGAACAACTGTCCCCTGGCAGTCTCCCAATTCAGAGTTAGACACTGACTAGCAAAATACATTGGCTGACACATAGAGAACTAGAAAAATATCTCGGGTATTTGCCTTTTGAAAATCAATATGCAATTCTGACAGTTCTTGGGTTCATGGGTAGTTTGTCACAGAGACAACACTGTGGCATTCACTTTTTCTGAAAAATACCTTTTTCCAGGATTTTTCTCCTGGGAAGCTGATAAGCCTCAGAGAAAGGAAAACAATCCTTATCTCATTTGCTTCTCCTGTGTTATCCTCCTGTGGAACGTGTTTGGAGATTGTTTACCCACAGGTGATTGTTCCATTGGATTCTGGTGTGAGTTGTTTTCACTCTTTGGCAAATTGGGGCCAAGCTGTGTTGGGACTCGGGAGAGTCTCAAATTTTCATTATTATCTTTTTAGCATTCTGTAAGTATCCTTTCCGTATTGTTTAGTATAGTTCAGTATAGCATTCTTTGATCTACTGTAGTATCATAAAAAAATAAATTAGACTTCTGAGAACATGGAATCAGATTGATCATTCCTTCCTCCATCAGGGCACCCCACAAATAAAATAGCTGAGCACTCACTGGGCTGGATGGAGAGCCTGGTCCCTGAGCCAAAGGTCAGCTTGTAGCCAGAGCCTGAATTCACACAGCATTTCCTGCCCTAACAAAAAGGCCCAGGAGCCTCCTGAGAGCAGCAGCTCTGCCCCAGGCTCTGCCCAGCCCTGCCAGAGCTGGGCAAACACAAATCCTCCCTGGCTCTGTCCCACAGCCCTGACTGCTCTGCAGGATCTGAAGGTGCAGAGGAGCAGGAATTGGGAAGAGGTTTCACAGTGACTTCTGAGAACCAGAGAGATTTTTGAGAAGAGAATCCATGTTTACCCCTGCAAGAATTTCCTACCAAGGTAGGAAAACCAAGACATAGACACAGAACGCAAGAAACCAAGAAAGAAAGAAGGATAAAATTAGAGAAACCTGCAACTGCCTGTTCCAATGAGAACTTTGTCTCTCATGACCAATGAGTAAAGTATAAACTTATGAACTTTATAAGAATGTCTAAGAAGCGTGCAGGCTATAAAAACACAGTTTGAACCCTTCTGAAAATGGAATTTGTTGCTTTGTTTAGGCAGCTGAGCACTCACTGGGCTGGATGGAGAGTCTGGTCCCCGAGCCAAAGGTCAGCTTGTTGTAGCCTGAAGTCACACAGCATTTCCTGCCCTAACAAAAACCTTCCCCAAAGCTAAAGGAGTGGGCATCTCCTGCAGGTTCCCATCTCAGAGCCTGCCCTGCAGCCCCTGCACTCAATGAAATGGCAGCTGGAATCTCCCTGCCCTAACAAAGGTGCCTCAGACACAGCAAGGATGTGTGGGACACTGTGCAGGGGACACTGCAGGGCTTTGGACAAAGGACACACAGAGAGCTGAGCACTCACTGGGCTGGATGGAGAGCCTGGTCCCCGAGCCAAAGGTCAGCTTGCCATAGCCTGTATTCACACAGCATTTCCTGCCCTAACAAAAAGCCCCAGGAGCCTCCTGAGAGCAGCAGCTCTGCCCCAGGCTCTGCCCAGCCCTGCCAGGCACATTTTGGCTCTCCCAGCAGAGGTGAAGGAAGCAGGGAAAGGAAGGGAAAGCAGCAACTGCTGAGCTGGGCCAGCCTGCCCCACACTCCAGGCTCAGCCAGAGCTCAAATTGTCCCTGTCTCACCTCAATCACAAAATGTCCCTGTTTTACCTCAGTCATCGATTCTTATATCAGAAAATATGCCTGTCTCAGCTAAATTAAATGTGTGAGATGGTTTTTCTTGTTTAGCCTTAAATATTTATAAGTTCTTATCTATACAATAGTCTCACAATTGAGACTATAAATTGAAAAATGTCCATGTCTCACCTCAATCACAAATTGGCCCTGCTCACATAAATCAAAAAATGTCCATGTCTCACCTAAATCACAAATTGTCCCTGTCTCACCTAAATTTCAAATAGTCCCTGTCAGCCCTTCTGCTGCTCAAACCCCAAACCCACCATAAATGAGGGAAATCCAGATAAAGCTGTTTCTTACTTGGTTTCACAAGCAGCTTTGTCCCTTTGCCAAAGCTGACTTTGTAGCCATTGTTCACACAGTGAGAAAGGAGCCAACAAAAACCACCCTGGAGGGCAGCAGTCAAACCCACAAATATTGAGTGCCCCAGGCATTGAGAAAATAACCAAAAATACAGCAAAATCCAAAAAAAGTTCAATTTTCCAGGATTTAAAGTATAGAAAACAAATTGTTTTTCCTCTGGGTTTGTGCAATCCCATGTACAGATTCAAAGCATGAATTATCCAGGACATTTTCCAACACTCAGAGAAACTACATTGAACATTTCACCCCAGTTTCCCCTGCACAGGCTGTCTGTGGGATCCCACTGGAAGCACAGCTCCCTTTACACAGGGAAAGGGGGGATTTCTCTGCAGAGCATCATTCAGGACAGACTAAATCACAAAATGTCCCTGTCACCCATCAAATGCCTTTGGACCAAGCCCTGGCACAGCTGTCAGACTGAACAGGCTCAGAGGCACAGCTGGTACCCAGGAGAAGGGAAAATCCACTCCTGAGCCCTTGTTCCCAGTGCAGCTCCCTGTGCAAGGGCAGTTTCTGTGCATTCCCAGCATCTCAGAGCCTCTGCTGAAGGTTCCCAGCAGCAGCAGTGAATGAAGGAGCCTCTGTGCTCTGCTGCCCATCTGCTCTGTCATTCACACAGCAGCAGAGCCCACAGGGAGCCCCAGGGCACAGGGAAGGGTTTGGGGCAGAGGAGGCACAGGAGAGCTGAGCACTCACTGGGCTGGATGGAGAGCCTGGTCCCTGAGCCAAAGGTCAGCTTGTTGCCATAGCCAGATCCTGTATTCACACAGCATTTCCTGCCCTAACAAAAAGGCCCAGGAGCCTCCTGAGAGCAGCAGCTCTGCCCCAGGCTCTGCC
>JAXCLO010000113.1:3232067-3243731 GCA_035583995.1 Arremon aurantiirostris
CTTTTCATTACCAGCATTCCCCCCTCCTTCAGTATTTCCTGACATTTGGAAAAGAGAAACGCTTCTCACAGAATTCGGCAAAACCACAGTTTCTCACCTGTGAATCCAAGGCAAAATCTGACAGAAAACACCATTCTGATGACAAGTTGGGAATGGGAATGGGGATGGGGACTTACTGAGCTATTTATCCTGATTTCTACAGAACACTGACAGGAAAACCAAGTGTAAGACTGCTGCAGCATTTGAGATCATCACAGCTGAAGAAGAATTTGAATCTGCATGATGGAACAGTAATTTGGACTGAGTGCATTTGCAAAATATCTGGCAGAGTAGGAAGATAAACAGGAAAAAACCCTACTTCCTTAACCAGACTACACTTGTCACAACTGTGTCCCCTTTCCAAACATCTGCTTTCTCCCTCCTGCAGCTGCACTGCCTGAGCGTTCTCTACAAAAGTCATCTCTGAAGTTTGAACTAATCTAAAAGCATGCTGTGAGCCACACGACCTGCCTATATAGAAGAAGTTGTGCCTTTCACAGTTCAAAATGGGAAAAAACCCAGAACCAGCCAGTTAGTTGTACACAAAAATTTTACTGGGAATGGTGTCTGCATTGGTCTTCTTCCTTTCTTCCCCACTTATTTTATTTAAATTTTGACTTCAAATTGGAGATTTTCATGTGAACAAAGGTTTGTTCTGATTTCTTTCTACAAAGTGAAAAGAAAGTTCATTTTACTTTACTGATTTCTGTTTCTCAGGTGTATCTGCCTTCCAAGTACCCATTTGATCCTGGATTTCAATGGATAACAAAGTCATTCAGCCTGGTAGAAGGAGATGACTTTTAATTTAAATTTAATTTCAGATTGGAAGTCTAATGACTTCCAATTACATATTGATTGCTGAACTTGCCCAAACAATGCAGTGGTTTTGAACTAGCACTGCCAAATCCTGTGAATGGGTAGGAAATGTGTCCTAGCCCCTGAAAAAGTCAGATATTGGCTTGGGAGTGAAAACCCAGCTCTGGAGACTTGAATGCAAACTCCTTTATAAAAAGCACCCAGAACTGAACAGACACTTGCAGTTATCCTGTCTGTTTATTCTGTGAGGCTCAAGGAGGAGTTTGAATTCATCATTCCAGATAAATCTGGGAGAAGATCCCTGGAGCAGAGCACAAGAACATTTCTCAGCTCTGCTGAGGACTCAGGAGCAGCACAGAATGGGCTCTCACTGGAGCTGGGATGTGACAAAACACCATTTTGGAGTGAAAACAAATGCTGCAACACTGCTTTTCCTGGAAGACTTACTTGGAAGCACAAGCAGATGAGTTCCTCCACCAAAAGCAACCTTCCTGTCACCACTAGACACACAATGAGAAAGGTCTTTATAAAAACCACTGCAGAGGGACTGAGCAGATTCTATGGAATCTCTTCCACTGTGGAAGCCAGTGTGAAGCAAAATGTCCTGCTCTGCTGGTGATGGTATCCACAGCAATTTATTTCTGCTGCTTAAAATTTTGCTAAACTAAGTCTTATCATACATGGCAGGATTTAATACTTTTCTGCTCACTTCAGTATTTTGGGTCTGTAAAAGCAAACAAGTCTTCTATTTCACTTTTTTCCCCAATTTAAGGTATTTCATGGGGATAAAAAGACAATATTTATATTGCAACATTTCTCTGCAACCGTTATTGTGTTAATACATCAATTATAAAAGGACAAAAAATGTAACACAGTACATTTGAGAGGGGTTAAGAAGATCAATAATGAAAAGGTTTTCAGTCTTATGGACTCACCAGAACTGAGATAAAACTTCCTAAACCTTCAACCAAATAAAATATTTAGAAAAAAAGAACACAGAACTGTAATTATTAAATTATCCCTCTTCACTTACTTGGTTTTACAATAATTCTCGTTCCTTGTCCAAAAGTTAATTTCCCAACATTTCCTGTGTTCACACAGCCAGAACGTGCTTTGCAAAAACCATCCAAAGAAATAAATTTGCCTTTTTAACTCCTCCTTTCCTAGAAGAGAAGCCAACTAAACAAAATTGGGAGTGGTAAATTATAATATCCATAATTTATTATGGAATAAGGCTCATGGCTTAGCTAGAGGCATCACCATCAACCTGTTACACATAATTGTATATATCCCTTCCTTTTCCTTCTCCTTTAAACTGGAAACTGATTTTTTTTTTTCACCAAGGGGTAATTATCACTACATCTTAACTGCATGTCTACTTTCACATATAAAAACAATTACAAAGCAATCCTTCATGAGGGAAAAAACCCTACATTTTTTTCCCCAATAGCTTGTTTCCATTTGTGAAGGTGAATTACCAGCTGCAGGGAGAACTTAGAATAATGATATGTGCAATAAAACTTTAATGGACTCAGTTTCTACTGGTATCTCATTTGCTGGCAAACATATCTGGCTTAAAATTAAAAGAAGTTTCTCCCTGTGAACGTTGCCAAAACTGCAGCAAATTGCTTCTCCTTCTCTTAAAATTTTGTGCCACATCCAATCCCACAGGCAGGAATATTCTCACCCAAAACTCTGAGCCACTGCAGTTGAAATGAAAGCTGCTTTGCATTTATTTCACCCACAGATAAATGAAAAATGGGTATTTTTAAAAACCACTAAGTTCTTACCTGCTCCTACTGATAGTCTGGGGATGAAAATCCATGTACACTGATATTTTCTACACACTAAAACTTCAGGTTGCCAAAAAAGCCTAAGAAAAATTGTTGGAAGATAAAGACACTCAAGAAAATTTCCATCAGTAGATTTCAGTGATCAAGGTCAGGTAAGGACATGCAAAAATTCTTCCGAATTACAATAATTCAGAAAGAAGGAATTTACATTTTCCATTTCAAGAGATGCTCCTGCCTTCCTTAAACAGACACCTGTCTTTTCAAACCCAGACAGTATTATAAAGTTCAGTTTTTGATACATTTCTGGCACTTACTTGGATAAACAGAGAGTTTTGTCCCTTTTCCAAGAGTCAGCTTGTTGTAGCTACCTCCAGAGTTTCACGGTGACAAAGAGCTTTACCAAAACTGCTGGCAGCAGCTTCTGAGTGAAAGGAGATTTTCAGCTTTGATGTGTGCTCATAGATCTCTCAGGGGGTTTCTTCTCAAATTTTCTAGGTCAAAACCTGACCTAGAGAAGGTGATGAGGTCTGGAGAAAGGGGTTGGAATGAGGTGGTCTCTAAAGTCCCTTCCAACCCAAATAATTCTATGATTGAAATGCTTGGGAAAAATCCTCATGACAATTCCAAACAGTGAATCCCAGAGCTGTGGGATTCTATCCCACCAGCCCAGCTCACATCTATCACAGATTGTGGTTCATCCTCCTGTGATAGCAGCACAGGTTTCAAATCAAAGGTTTCAAATCAAGGCTTTAATTCTGTAGAAATCAGAATAATTAACTGTGAGCAAAATGAACAAGAAAAGGCAAGACAGGAGTGAAATTTTCCTACAACATTTTGTCCATCTGCCTCAGTTAGTGCTTATCTTATCCCAGTTTACACCAGCCTGCAACATCACGCATCTCACATCAAAACTGTCCAAACTCCTCATCCAAGTGTCCCCATCCCCTGAACAGCCCCAAAATGATGATGAAGCCTTAAGGATTTATTCCTCTCTAAGATAATTTGCTTTTGTTCTCACATTTCCAGGTTTGGGGGAAAAAAACCACAAAACCAACCAATGAAACAACAGTAAACCACAAAACCAACCAAATTAAACAACAACAAAACCACAAACACTTCTATAATCTTCTGGTATAACTAAAATTATAGACAGGCAATCCAC
The DNA here is from genome assembly GCA_035583995.1 of Arremon aurantiirostris. Taxonomy (NCBI): domain Eukaryota; kingdom Metazoa; phylum Chordata; class Aves; order Passeriformes; family Passerellidae; genus Arremon; species Arremon aurantiirostris. Next base: position 3,235,878 of record JAXCLO010000113.1, read on the forward strand.
AGAGCAACTCCTCTATTTGCATTCCAACAGATGCACAGAGATTTCTAGAAACTGGCACTGCAGCCCCCAAATTCAGTATTTTCTTTTTCTAGCCTACGCAAGGCCAGCTACACATCCAGAACTGACAACTTACATGCAAACAGAAGAGTGGAATATACTCAGAAAATTCTTTTTCCTTCACAATTTTTTTCCCTTATTCCTCTTGTATTGTATTCACTTGGATTCACCCTCAGAGCAGTCCTTGTCTCAAAGCTGAGTGAATTGCCAATTCCAACATTTCCACTGTTGTGGTAATTATCACAAGACCACCTCAAAATGCCAATCTGAACTATTATTTTAAAATCTGTGGAAGCCACACAACTCCAGAACATTTTATTGTTGGTTCACAGCTACTCTGGAATGATCAGGTTCTTTACTGCTCTTCAGAATTCCTTGACTTTATTGTTAAGCTCTTCCTTGACCAAAAATTATTTTCTCAAAACTGGTATATCACAACTGTAAGAAACTTCCCAAGAACTCAAGAAATTTTGCATAAACCTGAAGTTGAAACTTGCTGAGCTCTCACAACTTGAACATGAAGAATTACTTGTTTCAGCTTGGTGTAAAACACCCTTTTCTTTAAGGCATTTCTGTGTATAATTCCAATTAACTCCATGTAGAGCAGCTGTTTGAGACAACCACATGTTGTCCATGCTCCAACCACTTTCTCTCTCAGAATTCTCCATTAGAATTTCACTGTAAAACTATAAAAAACACCTGTTTTTCACCCAATGGGGCTGTAGGGGCTGCTCTAGTGCTGCTGAGAGATAAAACACTAACCTGTGCTGAAAGCAGTGTAAATTGGTCACCTTGGCTTCAGGGACACTGGTTTCTGCTGATGATTTCCTGAGGAAAAAACTGATTTTCTCCTGTCTAGTTTAGGTGTAAATCAAGAGATTTCATGGATATGTTGTCCCACATTTGGACTCTGTGTATTCTTCATATTAAAGGATAAATAACATTTTAGACTAAAAAAACCACCCCAAACAAACAAACTCAGAAGTTCTTATGCTGAGTGGCTTTTAGTGTGAGATATAATCCCTTGAGAAAAAATAAGCTGGTATTTGCCCCAAGTGTTTTCAGTGTTTACAAAGGTTTGTAAAATAATTGAGTTAAAAAAGAAGCTAAGCAAAGCAGACTGATGCATGTCATTCATTTTTCACCTCATGCTTCTAGATCTTTTTCAAATTGCTGATGTGCAGAAAAAAAAAAAAATGGAGGATTTTAATCCAAATTTTCCTTTCTCAAATGTAACCTCAAACGTTTCCACACAGGACAAACAATTCTGCATGGTGTCTCTGTCTCTGAACAGGCAGTAGCTCCCCAGCCCTTTCTCATGGAAGACTGGACTGGCAACCTCAGCCACTTTGTCCAGCCAGAAACAGGACTGAATTTGCAGAATGACATCAAACTGAAAACAACTGATTTATTGCTACTGGCCTTCAAAAGTTAAGTGAACTTGAATCAAAATAAAATGTAAATAATAGAAAGAAAAAGGCATTTTAAAATTAATAAAAATTAAAAGTAAAATAAAAAATAAAGTAATAAAAATTGAATTTAAACGGTCATCTCTGTGTATTAAATTCATCTAAATGCACAGGGAATAATGTGATATAATTTGGTTATATCCATCCATTTGCAGTGTTTTTTCCACTCTTTCTCACTCAGCTGCATTTTCTGTTCTGAATGATATCTCTGGGAAGATGCTTCATTGCTGTATTAGACTAAAGCTTTGAAAGAAATTACTGCAAGCAGAATTTTACTGATTATCTTAATTCCTTAATCTTAATATCTGATTATCTTAATTCTTTATCTTAATATCTGAATATCTTAGTTATCTTAATTTTACGGATATCTTCCTTCCCCAAACTGTAGTTGGCAGGAAAGTGATTTGTGCTTCTGCCATTTTTTTTCCTCATTTTGGAATTGTAAATGGGAGTAAATGGAAATATCATCCCCACATTCCTCCAGCCAAAGAGGAGCAGCTCACCTGAAACCACTGTCAGCCGAAATCCAGACACAAACTGCAGCGTCTCAATGAGCGTGCCCACAGCAGCTCCACCCTTTACAAAAACTCCTCCTCCCTCCTCTCATAAAATTTAAGTTGCACACGATGATTTTTAACTATTCCTATTCACATAGAAGTAATGATAACGTTTGTTTTAAAGTGATTTGAGAATTATACGCAGGGATTAAATATTTAAAGCGGTGAAAGATCCATGAAAAGATCAGCAGCTCTAAAACCAGCCACTCTTTTCTTGGTATGGTAACTATGCTAACAGACATGATTGTGATGAAATCAATAATTCTGTGTTTCTAAAATAACTGAATACATGCAGATTTTCCTTAGAACAAAAAGATTTATTTAAAACTTATACTTTTCCCAGTAATGTAATTGCTCTTTCTGTGTCCCACTCTATACAGGAGAAAAACATTCTGCATGGATATTCAGCATCAGCTGAAAAAAATCTGGGCGTCCCTTCCAGAATATCTCAGTCCATCACTTCCACTCCAGTCAAGCAGTCTCAAAGTACATTTACTTGCAGCAAATAAGAAAGAGGAAACAATTAGAACCAGCAGCTGATGATATTTTCTTCTTGGCTGGCAAGGATTTTGTCTTTACTCAGGGTTATCCTGGCTAAATTGAAGTGTTGGTGGTTCCTGCTCAGCAGTAACTCCCAGTATCACAAAATAATCCCTTCTTACCATGTCCAGGTGAGTTTTTCTCTGTAGATCAGCCACAGCACACTTGGAATTTTCCTAAGTGCCATTCCCAAAATTACTGTACAGCACAGTGAGGAAGGAAGTAAAGGAAAGGGAGGGAGGAATGGTTAATGTTCAAATTCCAAATTATTTCTATACAAATTAATTACATTTCCAAGCCATCCCCTATGTGCAATCCCTATCAATATTTTCAGCTAAAAACTGGCTCAGATGAAGAAGGGAAAAGTGCTGAAAAGCAGCAGATCACATCACTGAAGAGTTTTAAATATTCACCCAGATTTCCAAATACACAAACTTGCTGAACAAATGGGAACTCTCCCACTGATGCTACTATAACATATGTAATTGCAAAAATTTTATATATTTCTATAAAATAGATAGAAAAACCTTTATTAATTAAAAATCATTTAAAGACAAGAACAGGCCAGTTCTGTGTATTTAAATCATTCCATCCTCTTCAAAGTCCCTGCACTGCTTTGCTACAGAACAGGATTTAAGGGATTTAATGGCTGTGTCCTGATTTATAGAGTGAATTATCCACCAAAGGATAATTTGGGTTTTCCCAGAGTCCCACAGCAAGTGACCATGTCTGAGGCTGTGCTTTGAGTCCCACCCTCCCCTCATTGCCTGCTCCTTTAGACCCCTTACAGCTGTTCAAAGCACACCCTTGGTATCAGGATGTCTAAAGGAGCCAGATCCAAAGCACACCCCCTGAATTTCCAGATGCATTAAATTAAAGAAGAATCATATCCACAGCTTTGTGCCATGCAAACAGACTCACCTGTTGGCAGAAAGAGCCAGGTCCACAAGCAGATATTGATGTGGATGTGAGAAGCCCCATTGAGAAACTCCTCTGGCAGACATCCAAGGACTGCATCCCCTGAGGGCAGCTCAGCTGCAGGAAAATATGAAAATACCAGCAGCTTCCTCACAATATCCTTATCCTGGGCTCCAGGCACTCTGGCACTTGCATTCCCTCATTTTCTTATCAGCCTCTTCATTGCCTGAAGCCAGAAGATTGGGTTGCATTCCTTGCTGGTTCAGACTTGCTGCTTGCTTAGCCAGACATTCACACCTTTGGAAGATCTCACTTAGGTGTAACAGCTTCTCGGGGTACAAACCCATTCCTTAACCCCATCAAGACACCTTTCCTCCAGCCCAGGAAATTTATACCACAAATATTCCTTGAATATTTTGTTGTTTAAAACTCCTTTGGAAATACTGAGGAATTTTGAAAGCAGCAAGTGCTGCCTGTATTCCACTCAATTTCTTCTGTTACGAATCACTTCCAGATGTAATCCTGCTTTAGTTTGAACCTTCAAATGCAGCTTTTCAGCTCTTTCAGCTTCCTGATCCTGGGTTTTCCAAAGCCTTTGTATCACTTAGCAAGAGTTTCCAACTTCACCTGCTGGCAAGGTCAGAAGAAGAGCAAAAGAAGAGCAGAGAATTTAATTTGTGGCTTGTGGAGGCGCAACATTTCTTGTGGGGTTTGAGTGGTTTCTTTGATTGGTTGGTTTTTGGTTTTTTTTTCCTCCTGCTTGAGCTATTTGCTGGATTTCATGAATTTGAAAGTGTTGTGAGAACAATAAACACTTTGGCCAGAAGAGAGCAGCAGAGATCAGAGAAAGAAGTTCAGTTTACATCAGTAGATCTAATTTTAGCAGGAACTTTATAGTATTTGGGGGAAACAGAACACACTGGTAAGAATATACCCAGCAAATGCAGGAATATGATTATTACATTGTATTTTTAATGCTGTATAAGAAAACAGAAGGAGTCAGTGGCACAAAAAGCTATTTAAAAGTAGCTATTTTGTCCATTATCATGGAATTTGATACTGTTTAAGTAAAAAACAAGAAAAGAATACATTTATCATCTTATCAAAACGTCAAAAGGTTTATGTGAAGATAAAGTGAAACAGAGTGGCTTACCCTCTCAAATAAAATGTTGAAATTAAAAAGAATATTATGAGGAAATCCAATTTAAAGAAAAAAAGGGGGGGGGGAAATATTTTTAAACCTCATTTCATATATTTGAATTACTTCTAGCAAATTAAAACTCATAGAAGTTTTGAGGTTTGCTTTGAGTATCCTGTTAAATATCTGCCCACCCTTCCTCCCAAAGACCAGCCTTGCAGCCGGGGTTTAGTGTTTCACTCTAAATACAGTTTTCAGCTTGCCAGTGAGCAAAATATTCCCCCTGCTATTCAGATTCCCTTGTTGTTCACGATGCTTTCTCATGTAACTTCTTGGAAAGAGGTTTATTCTTTCGGGATGCTTTTAATGCTCTCTGCTACAGGAGAGAGCTCTCACCATTTTGAGTTACTCAGCAGGACAGATATCAGATACCACACTCTGTGTGTGAGACTGTCATGGTTTGAAAGACAGGTGTCTGATAAGGAGGGTGGGAACCTCCCTTGGAATGGAGAATATGACCCCATTCCCTCTGAATTATTATAACTTTAAAATTATGGGGCTTTCTGGCAACGATATGGGAAAAAGAATAACAGGAATTTACTAATAAATATATATATAACAACTCAAACAAACAACATCACCAAACAGAGCCAGACACAAAGTCCCAGCCTGTGCTCACAGCCATCCACAAGCCACACATGCTGGCATTTCATTGCTTTAAAAACTCACCTCTGCCTTTCTTTTTCCTATCAATGTCCTGGAGCAGTGTCTTGGTTTTAAAGACAGCTGTCTGCCAGGGGAGGTGAGAAACTCCCTGGGAATGGAAAAATATGACCCCATTCCCTCCGAATTATTATAACTTATTGTATAAATATAATTATATAATTGTATAAATTATTATATGGGGCTTTTAGGCAAATATATAGGAAAAAGAAAAACAATCATTTACTAATAAATAGATATATAACAACTCAAACAAACAACAGCACCCAACAGACCCAGACACCCAGGCCCGGCCTCTCTGGGCCGCAGGCGCTTTCCCCTTTGGTGCAGTTCCGGGCACAGCCAGCAGGGGCGCTGCTGGCTCCCGGCCGGGCAGGGCAGGTGCGGTGATTCCCCCCCGCCACCAGGGGGCGCTGTGGCGCGAGCTCGGCTCCCTCATGAGTTGATGGCGGCTCAGGCGGCGGAGGAGAGGGGAGGTGGCTGCCTTTGCAAAACTCACAGGGAGCAGCCGGTCTCAGTGCCACTGTGGGTGGTGAAATGTGCTGCAGCAGCAGTCGTGGTGCCCCTCTGGATGGCAAAAGGAACTGTGGCAGGAAACTCAGTGCGGCAGCTGGAACGGCAGAGGCAAGCAGATCCCTGAGGGGGGTAGAAGCAAAATGTATCCGAAACTCCGCACTGTAGCAAGAGATGTGGGGTGTCCTGGTCGGCAGGGTCTGTGGGGGTTACAGTGCAGGGAAGAACCCAGAGCTTCTGAACATGGCCTGGAGAAAGTGCCTCAGAGATGGATCGGGGGCTTGGAGTCCCATACTCCCCCCTCCTCCTCATCCTGAGTGGATGGTGAGGGTCCTTTCTAATGAGGGAGGGTGTTGATAATGTCCCAGTCCAACAGCTACTCTTATGAGCAAAGGCTCACCCACAGTAAGGGAGAAGCAGTACAGGGCTGGGCTCCAGCTATGGCAGTGAATTCTCCCCACAGCAAGAAACAGCTCGACTGTTGTGCCCCAATGCTGACAGCAAGAGAGAATTAGGAGCTGTGCCCTTGCCCTGATCACAATCAAGCATGGACACATGTAGGAGAATAGGACAGTACTGTAAAAGTGTATTGTACCAAAGAGTTCTGCTTATAATCATCCTCCATTCTTTTGGTATCATGGGATCCTTTACAGGACAATTTTGTTTTTTTCAGATGTTGGGATAATCCCATATGCAAATGTGCTGCTTTAACAGAGGGTATTTTAATGTAGAGCACAGTTTCCCTACAGAACTTTTCTCACCTTGTATCAGGTGGCAGAGCTGCAGATTCTGTCTCCTTATGTGGAATTACCTGCACTAAGACAATCTTATTATTCGACTGCACTAAAGCTCCAAGTTGTGAGATATCTTCTGGAAACAATTGAAATTATCCTGCTTTTTCAAGTTGCATGTTCTGCATTGCCAATGCAAAGTGAAAAGCCCCTGCTCAGTGGGGACAATCTGGGACCCTGTCAAGAACTGAGGGCTTTCAGTCAATGAAACCCCCACTGACAGAGGTGTCAGCAAAATCAGATTTAACACAGATTTGCCAAAGTGTGGTACTATCCCACAGGAATGTTCACTGCGCAGCTTTACTCCATGGATAAATCAGGGACAGGAACATCAAATCGGAATAAATTTTATTTAAAGATTCATATGGAGAGTGGGGACAAGAAAGGGGCAGAGCTGTAAAAGGGAGTTCCTCCCATTGAGTCATGAGATGCACAAAGGACTCCCCTGCTTTCTAAACTCCTTCTAGAGGAGGTGTGGATGGATTCAATCCTACTCCCAGACTTCATCAATAATTTATGACTAAGGTATTATAACAGCACTTAATAATCAAACTTTCCTTCCTGTGCATCTGATTCCACTGGCTTTGTCTGAGGGAATATTCTCAAAATAGAAGTCTGCCTGAGAGATTGGAAAAAGGTGTGGAGTGCTTGAGAAAAAGGTTTTGGGTTCACTGAAAAATCAGTATAGAAATATTGGTGAATGGCTCCTCCCGATTGATGCTCTGGTGGTAGAATGCACTAAATGTGCATTTCACTGGATTTGGATTTGCCATGCAAATTTCACAGAGCTTCTGCAAGGGCTGGGGCTCTTCTCTGGGTGTCTGCAGGGCCGGAGGGTGTGAGCTGAGCAAGCTCAGTGCAGCAGCCCTTGCTGGGGCCTGTGCAGAGGCTCTCTTGAGGGCTGCAGGAGCTCAGGCAGGGGGAGCAAAGCCTTATCTCCCCTTCAGGATGTGGTTACCTTGTGTTTTCAAAAGCAGGGGAGGGTTAATGCTGCCCGGTGTGACTGAGTCAGAAATGGTGACCACAGCATCCTGCCTGTAGCCTGTGAGAGGGGCATGAGCTGGGGAAGGTGTGGGCTGGGCTCTGTTAGGCAAGAGCCAAGTTGCTATGGAAACTATCACTCCATCAAACCACCCCAAATGATTTTC
>JAXCLO010000113.1:3302671-3316175 GCA_035583995.1 Arremon aurantiirostris
TGGGGCCACAGGGCTGGCAGGGCTGGCACCGGGGGTAGCAGGACATGGCTTGGGGCTGCACGTGCACCTGAGAGAGAGAAATGAGAAGTAGAACAGAAACTGTGATGAAGAGCAGTCTTGCACTCCACTAAGAGTGAGATAAGTCAGAGAAAAGAGAAAAGACTAGTTGGAGAAAAGAGCTGGAACTTTGCAGTGAGATCCACAGGTATCCCGTTCCTTTCAGCCCAAAAGAACCCCCTGGACAGCAACCAAGCCCAAAGAGGTTCCTTCCTAGCCCATTGCCATGAGACACTTTCACAAATTTCAGCCTCTGGTGATGACAGAACTTCCTCTCCTTCCCTCTCCTGTTATAGCAGTTCCAAGACCCCACACAGGACCCCAGAAAGACACTTAACCAAATTTCAGCCTGTGGTGATGACAGAACTTCCTCCCCTTCCCTCTCCCATGACAGCAGTTCCAAGACCCCACGTAGGAGTGGAGCAGGTATGAGCTGAGGTGCATTGGAGGAATAGGAAGAGAAAGAGGAGCAAAAGCTTCAGACTCACCTTGTACTGAAGGAGATGGAGGCAAGAGAAGTGGATGAGAGAGTGAGGAGAAGGAGCTGCTTTTATACTGCTCCTGCACTGCCCCAGGCCCACAGACATTGCATGACAGCAGTAATTTTCCTGCAGACTCACCTCAAAAACAAAATGTTCTACCTGGTGGCACAGGTTGTGTTCTGGTTTCTGTCAACCTGTGCTGCCATTTAATTTCCTCATTTTCCGCATTCCTGCTCTGCTTTCATGTGCTGAGATGAGGCACCCAAGGATATCCTTGGTGATGCTGTGTCAGTGAAGGCAGAAGATGTGTTCGAAGTGTGGTGGGGTCCCGTGAGCACTGGGGATGTTGGCTTGGAGTGAATTGCAATTTTATACAGCTCCCCTTGTAGCAAGAATTTTCAGCTCTCTTCCTATTATTGAGCTTTTTTCTGGGGAGAATGTTTGCCAGTTTGTCTGAGTATGCAGGACTAGGGACAACCAAATCCTGGTTGGGTGTGAACCAGAGCAGAATACAGAGAATACAGAATACAGCAGAACCAGAACAGGGAAAATACGTGATGGGCACAAGAAATTCTTCCAGGTAGATGAGAAGTCCAAAGGCTGACTGGAACAGCTTCACTGAGGACGAGGGTTACAGGAAAGATGGAGATACTCAAGGGATTCTTAGCCTTGGTTTTTACTAGCAGGAATTGCTGTCAAGAGATTGGGCCACTTGGAAAGTCACCAGCAGGAAAGGTTTACCTGCACAAGTCCTACTGGGGGAAGAAAAATCTCCTCCCCACTACAGGCTGGAGATGATTTGCTGCTAAAGAGCTTCACAGCAGAGAGCAGAGGTTCTGGAGGGCACCATGGGACAGCCCTGGGCCCTCGTGGAAATGGCATCTGACAATATCCTGGGCATCATATTTCAGATGGTGGAAGGTGATCTCAGAAGTGTGGAGATAGAGGAGACAATGCCTCTCTCAATCTTTACCTACAAGAACTCCCAGGCTGCTGCATCCCTTAAAAGAGTTCTGAGAAGGTGGGGGAGCCTTCTCAGCAGTGAATGGGTGTCAAAAAAAAGACTGTCTGACAAGAGTCAACCAGTGAAAGCCTGCTAATGCATTCCGGGTCATGGTTTCTATAAAGTGAGTTATTCACCTTATGGAGAACTGGGCCACAGAGGCCCTCTAGCACTCAAGAAGAACAAACAGCAAGATCTGCACTTGGAAATGAAAATCCTCTTCCAGCAGTATGGGCTGGAGACTGAACTATGCTACAGTCCGAGAGTTTCAGCTCTCTTTTCTCTTGTGAGGATGCCTTGGGGAGAGGTTTGGAGGGTGCAGTGGGTGCACAAGCCTCATACTTCTGGCCAAAGAGACCTTGGTGTGTTGAGTAAATGCTCTGTGGAGGGATAGGAGGGGTTGCAGAAAAAATCTCCCCATTGGTTGGGACTCATCAATGGTCCCACGTATAGGAATGTGCCCACTGTTGACAGAGTGACAAAACCATCCTTTGGAAAAAGGAAAAAAAGCCCAGAAGTTTCTCTCCTCAATTGGGTAAAAAGACATTTTATAGTCCTAGGGGACATCACCTCAAACTTAAGGATGGCAAATTGGACAGGAGCCAAAAAGTCCCACCAGGGCAATTCACTAGAAAAAGAAGAGAACAAAGAAACCAATGGCATTTGTGAGGTGTTTTACCAGCAGCAAGAACCTCTTGCACCTGGATTGGTTTTTCTCTGTAAGGAGTTTGTTATTCTGCCTTTTATTAAACCTTTTTTTTCCAACACTGCAGCAGAAGCCATGCTGCTGATTTTATGCCTCCAAAGGTAGCTTGGGTGTGAATTAGACCTCCAAGAGCTTCTGAGACCTGGCTTGAGGAGGCAACTATTACTCCTGTGCATTGAGTATTCTCTTGGCATCTGTGCTTCAGCACACCTTGTTTACCATGCCCAAAAAGACTTGCTTGGAGAGCAACCCAGCAGCCCTTGGGGAAGCAGGAACTAGTCCAGCTCCCTAATAAATGAGAGCTGTCAGTGACAACCCTGCAGTGCCACACACCTCAGAACACTGAGGGAGGCGATGCACTCAGAAAAGCCCTGGGTACCAAACCTGCTCTCAAACCACATCAAGGAGTGATGCACTTCCCTGCCCTGCAGACATAGAGGCAGCTGGGGTGTGCCCCAGAGGGCAAGGGAATGCCTTCAGTAGGCAAATTTCCAGGGGCAGACTCTCCCTACCAGTAACAAGTCATGCTCTAATTTTGGGTTGGTTATATGTCAACCTTTTGGTGTGAGGCCAAGCCAGGAGAGTATGATGTCCGCAGACCCATACCCCTTGCAGGGACACAACTGCCCTCCAGCAAGGGCAGATTCATCCCTAACCCAGGAAAGGTGGTGCAAGCACTGGGCTGCACCCCAGTACACAGCTTCAGGCAGCCACAACAGCCATTGCTGACAGCATGAGCTTCTTGCCAGCACTCCCACAGCTTCAGGGGCTCACAGGATAGTCAACATGTTTTTGAGAAGTCTCTTGTGCTGGTCAGGGTTTAAGGCATGCAGGCAAAGCTCATGGCACTGTGAGGAGAGTGGGACAAACAAGGTGCTGTGCCAAGCCCCAGCACACCCCTCATGTGGTGAGAGGAGATTCCACCAGAACTGTAATCATGGTCCTGGGGAAGGATGACATTTTCTTTCTTCATGTTGATGGACATATGAGACTCCCAGAGAGCCCATGAGAGGGGATGACTCTTCCAAGTAAATCTGTAAAGGATTGAGGGAGAAGGAGAAGTCATTTCATTGGGCACAGGAGCCTTTGTGTACCCAAGACAGATCCCTGCATTGGCAGGGGAAGAGTCAAACCTTTCTGTAATGGGGTTTGAAAGGAACAGCACCAGATTTCCCAGTTCCATGTCCTACATCTGCACAGACCCCTCCTGCACCTGAGGGTACATCTTCTGGTGACAGGGGCATGATCCATCTTGGGAAATCATTGGATGTGTCATCCTGGAACTTGAAAGGAGCCTACATAGCATAATGGGTGCGTCAGAAACGAGGAAATGCACTGGCAATGGTGATGGAAAACAGAACACAACCTGGGGCATTAGGTGGGATATTTTGCTTTGAAGATGAGTCTGTTGGAAAATTACTGTCCTCATGCAGCGACTGTGGGCCTGGGGCAGCACAGGAGCACTATAAAAGGAGTTCCATCTCCTCACTGTCTCATCCACTCCTCTCCTGCACACAATCTCCTTGGGAACAAGGTGAGTCTGAAGCTCTTTATTCTTCTTTTATTCATTATCATCATTGTGCTTCCATGGGATTTTTCAGCACAAAGTTGTCTCTTTGTTCTATACCTGATCCTGGGGTTGCTGTCTATGGGACAGGGAAAGGTGCAAAAGGGGAGACATGGAGAGAGGATGGAGCTCAGTTAGGTGTCTCCTGTGGTGTGGGCTAGGAAGGGATCTCCCAGAGCTCAGTTGTGTTTTGCAGGTCTCTTTAGAGCTTTGGAGAACTGTGGAAACCCAGGGCACCGGGAATATTTTTCTGTCTGCTCTGGCATGTCCTTGTGCCCAGGGAAGCACTGACTTTGACCCTCATTCATGGAGAAAACTAAACTTCAAGATAGACTAGAATCCACAAAAGTGTGAAATAGATTATAGACAGTAGTGTAGGTGTATCCCTTCATGAGAAATTTAGGGTTTGGGATTTTTAGTGTGTTGTGGATGGAAGCAAGATGGCACAGAGTGTCATCCTGGCTTTCTTCTTCATGGTCCTTCTTCCTCCTTCTTCATGGGTTTGGGTGGCATTTTGTAATTGGGCAGAAGAGCCCACATTGGGATCAGTTATTGGGTTAAAAGGGAAAATAATCTAAGTGTCTGTCACTCTTGCACCGGGTTGGGGCAGGAACAGGCGAGAGGCAGGATGGTAGAAAAGGCAAAGAAGGTTTTATTCAAAAAAACCACGCAGTTTTTATGGAGTGGTACAATAGATTCTATTCTATTGGCTAACTAACAGAAACATCCATCTCATGCACTGTCCTTGAGAGGAACAGAAAAAGAAAGTAGAAAAACAGCATCTGCAAATTGTTTATAGTCAACAAGTTATCACATCTTGGCAGCTCCCTAAAACCTCTCACAACCCGCTGTGAGAAATGCTTGTTGTTTCTCTCCCTCTGTCCCATGGCATCCACAGGTGTCAGTTCTTAATTGGATAGTTTAGTCTTAAAAGACCTTGTAACCAGAGATTGTTGGCCATTCGGTGCCTTATAATGAAAAGCTGCCCAACTCACAGTAGTGAGATTGTTTTACTGATAAGAAATAATAAACACCTGAGTCTGTACATGAATTACTGTCCCAAGTGTGTTCAGTCCAGAGTCAGAAAAATGGACGACTGGGACCCTCATAGAGAAGGAGAAGCCTATGGGACTCCCTATGATCCTTCCAGCACTTTGTGTGAGCTGTCTTCTCTCCTTTCTGGTGGTGTTACAGGCTTGTACTCACTTGTGCTTTTCTATCCCCCTTCCCTGTCTCCCAGGTGCACCTGCAGCCCCAAGCCATGTCCTGCTACCCCCGGTGCCAGCCCTGCCAGCCCTGTGGCCCCACCCCGCTGGGCAGCAGCTGCAATGAGCCCTGTGTCAGGCAGTGCCAGGACTCCACCGTGTTCATCCAGCCCTCGCCCGTGGTGGTGACCCTGCCTGGGCCCATCCTCAGCTCCTTCCCACAGAACACCGTGGTGGGATCTTCCACCTCTGCTGCTGTTGGCAACATCCTCAGCTCTGAGGGAGTGCCCATCAATTCTGGGGGATTCGACCTCTCCTGCATCACCAACCGCTATGGTGGCAGCAGGTGCCGTCCCTGCTAAAGCCGCTGGTGCAGCCCTCACGAGGAACCCCAGGAACCCAGAAGCTGAATCGCTGGACTGAGGACAGAGCTCCTGGCCATCAAGTTCAGAGGTGCTGAGCAGCCAATGCTGCCCTTCTGAAGGAGGGCTGGTGGGGCTCTCTGAAGCCATGGCCAGTGTTTGCTTTCCCTGCCTTTCTCTTCCACCTCTCTCTTGTCTTCCATACTTCTGGACTGTAAAGACTTTCAGAGCCTCTCTGGGGGATCTGCTAACCCCTGCCTGCTGTAGGCCAGGCAGATGGATGTCCCCTTGGCTCTCCAGTGTCTGTGCCAAAGTGGGCCCAGACTTGCTGCAGTTGCATGTGGTCTCTCACCACCACCACCAGTACCTTCCTCTATAAGGGAACTAATTTCCCTCTTCAATGACAATAAAGCTTTCTGCATCTCATCCTCAGCCTCCATGTAATCCTTTTTTGGTGTCCTTGTCTCAAGTTGCTGAGATCAAAAGGTGTTCCCATGGGTGGTGGAGGAAAAGGTGGGGACACAAGTGGACCATTGATTATTCCCAGAGGAAGGGGAGGGTGAGAAACACAGAAGTGGGGCCCATTCAGGTACTGTCCTTTGGAGCTGAGGAAGACATCCCTGACTTCTCCACAGACATCAGGGATCAGGCTCAGCCTTCCAACATTTCTGCTCAGATATGACTCCTTGGTCTCAGAGCATGTCCTGCAGATGGGGAGTACAACTCATCTTCAGGAGACACTGTAGACTCTTCCCAGTCACTGATGGGACATCAGGTCACCCAGGGGACTTACCCCATCCCAAAGCAAAGCAAGCGTGCCAGGAAATGGCAAGAATCATCTTTTTGGAGACACAAATCCTGCAGCTGACCAGTGGTGGCCCCTCTGAACTCCCTGCGTAGGACAAGCTCACAGCAGGGCCTGCATTCCTGGTCATGTGTGCATGGCTTGCTTCATTAAGTGATCACAGGTGAACCCACAGGCTCCAGCACCTCCATCCCATGGCTAAACCCCACATCCATTTCCATGGTCAGCAAATAGGCTCAAGCTGAGAACTTTACTCCCAATAGCTGCATCTCCACCTCAAACCAAGTACAGGTCAGTTTTTTCTCAACCACACTGAAGCCTGGGACACAGGACTTGCAGAAAAGTCTCTGCCAAGTCCAACACCTGTGTGGTGGTCCTGGACAGTGCAGACAGACTCTCTCTACAGGTCAATCTAACTCAAGATGTCTAGAGGATGAGAAATGTGTGTATTTGTGTGTGTGTGCGGTCTAAGCTAGCTGATTAGTTTATCTCGAGTGTCAACAGAAGAAAAATAGGGGTCTGTAAGGCCTGTATTGCCTGATCTGTAAGGGATATTTTTTTCTAAGGGTTGAACTAAGGCTTGAGAGTGCCTATTTCTCTCAGCTGATGATGAATGAAGCAAAGATGAGTACCTCAATAGAAGACACCTTTTCTGGAATGAGGGGAAATAAAGTTTCCTCTACTAATACCTTGTCGGATTTTGAACTTAGTTCTTCACTTAAAGCTGAAGACAGTGGCCTTAACTGCATTTAGAGGCTCTGAAATGAGGTAGGTGAGTCCTTTACCTTACTGTCTCTGTATTCATGTGCCCATAGTTGCCTTTAGTTTTCACCCTGGAGGTTTCACGACCCCCTGAGTACCCAGCACCAAAAGCTTGACCCCAGTCTCTTGGAACATGACTATTTCAGACATCTCCATGCCAGCTGAGTTCCTCACAAGGTTCTCATACCACAGCTGCAGCTAGGAGGCAAACACCCAGCCTAGCAGCCACTTAGGTAATTGCATTGCTGTTCTTTAATTGGCCTGTGTGAAGAGAGAGTACTATTCATCTCTGAGAGGCTCATAAGGCCTCCCAGAGGTCGAATTCCCTGGAGCACACCAGAGGGAAAACAGAAAACAGTCTCCAAGGTGTGGCCTGCTGGAGCTTCATTGTGTTAATGAGGTGGGTGTGGGGATGTTCTTATGCTAATGATGCTGGTGACTCTCTGGTGCATGATCTCATTATATGAAGAGAGCTTACACTTTGTGTGTGTGCACACAGAGCTTCCTTTAGTGGAATTACAGTGGTGGCAGTGAGAGGGAAGAAGATCAGGAGTGGAAGCTGTCAGATCCTACTGGATGGAGAGGAAACCAGGTCAGGCAGTTGCCATCAGCTTGAAGTGAGTCAGCAAGGGGAGAGCTGCTCATCCACACATCTTCACCTGAATCCAGAGTTCCCCACAATAAATCTACAATAAATCTTTGCAATGCTCTCCATTAGCCAAGGGGACCATGGTTACCTTGGGAGGATGGTGCATGAAAAAATGTCATTTGGATCATTTCCACTGGCAAATCTGGTGAGTGAAGCCCGCTCAAGACGTGTGGCACAGACTTCCAATGCCTTGCATGTTTAAGGAGAGCTGGTTTAAGGGAGATTTCTTTACTCTTTAAGTAGATGAGATTTTTAGTATATATTGCTGTGGAGGAAGATAGGAGAGAAAGGGATGATTCAGGTGGTGATTTAGTGTATCTGTTTTCCACATCCACCTGAAAAGACGTTTTCTCTAGAGAACTAATCAAGAATTTTCCCTTGTCTGCAGCAACAGTTCAGCAGAGCTACCTTTAATGGTATTCAGCTCAGAGGATTTTTCCTTCACTCACTGAGTTGAGATGTCTAACACCCAGGTGCTTACTAGACTCCTGCCTTAGACCTCAGAGACAACCTGGCACTTCTAGAGAGCTTTTAGCCATGCTTTTAACACAAAATGAGCCATGTCTCCCTCATGCTTTTTCTCTGTCTTTGAAGAAAGAAGGGAGGCAAGCTGAGGAGCTGAGATAGGAGTATTTTATTTCAGCTTAGGCAGTAGAAATCCTTCCTCTGACTCTGAAATGGCAAAACTGCAAAGAAGTGGATCACACCCCGAGTAGCAATGCTGAGAAGCAGACACCAGTAAGGGAAATGGAGGCATTTGCAAAAGATTCCTGTTCTGAGACTTAGAAAAAAGCAAGTATAGGAGACCTGGCATACCAACCTGCTGCCCTGTGTGACTGCATTTCAATCTCAATCCCTTGTAATAAACTGACATAGAAGAGGTGAGAAAATCTCTTGCAGTGTCACATTATCATGACAGGATTTGTATTTCTCATTTGATGAAACCACACCTCAGTATTGCCTGCCTTGGAGACTACAAGTTATGTTATTGCCCTCCTATTTGTAGACAGCTTTTCCTGCCTTTTTCCTTTCTACTTGTAAGAGCTTTTTCCATAGCTGGAGTGTCTCAGCCTGGTGCCCATATTTTCCTAAGTGGGATTTTCATCTCACAGAAGTGACTTACATTCCCCATGCTGTAAAAGAGATGCACAATCTAAAAAAATACTTCTCCAATTGTTCATTTGTTGGGGTACACCTAATTTTCAGGGTTAGATCTAGTTGTGTTTCATCAGGGGAGGATTTCTAGAAAAATTTTAACATAAGAAAAGTGCCATTTTCCCATGCTGTGCACCAACTGCTTTTTTGGGGATGGTGATTTTTTTCACTGCTTGCAGCATGCAAACTTTCACAGAAACTTTTCTTTCTTTGCAGACAGACCTCAACACTTGGAAGGACATGGCAAATAGGACAAGTGTGAAAGAATTCATCCTTCTTGGCTTCCCAGGGACATGGCAATTCCGAGTCTCCTTTGTGGTGGTGTTTGCACTGATGTACACCCTGACAGTGATAGGTAATGCATCCATCATCGCCCTTGTGTGGAGAAGCAGCAACCTACACACCCCAATGTACTTTTTCCTCTGCAATCTCTCCTTCCTGGAGATCTGGTACACTACCGGTGTTGTTCCCAAAGCCATAGGAGTTATGCTGGGGACTAGCCAGACCATCTCCTTCAGTGTCTGCATCCTCCAGTTGTTTTTTCTTCTCTCTCTAGGCTCCACTGAGTGTTTTCTCCTGTCTGTCATGGCCTATGACCGCTACCTGGCCATTTGCTGCCCCCTGAGGTACAGCTCCCTCATGAGCAGCGTCCTCTCTGTCCGGCTGGCACTCAGCTCCTGGCTGGGAGGATTTTTGGCCATTTCCCTGCTGGCCTTTCTGACATCCAGGCTGACTTTCTGCGGGCCAGATGTCATCAATCATTTTCTATGTGATATAGATTCCTGCCTTGCCCTCTCCTGCAGCGATACACGGCCTGTGGAGCTGGCAACCTTCCTGGTCTCCATAATTGTTGTGGTGGCCTCCTGTGTGGTCACCTTGGTGTCCTACATGTACATCATCTCCTCCATCCTGAGGATCCAGTCAGGCCGTGGCCGGAAAAAGGCCTTTTCCACCTGCTCTGCCCATCTCGGTGTTGTCACCATCTGGTATGGCTCCACCATGTTCCTGTATGTCAAACCATCAGCCCAGAACTTCTTGGATGTGAACAAAATCGTGAATACCTTTAACACAGTGGTAACTCCTTTGCTGAATCCCTTCATTTACACACTCAGGAACAAAGAGGTGAAGCTTGCTCTGGGACGGGCTTTCCAGAAAAAGTGAAGTGGCTTTTTCCACAGGGCATCAGTTGAACAAACAGATTCATCCCTGCCCTCCCATGACTTCTGCCCTGCAGAAGATCCCCTCTGAAGTATAGGTCTGTGTGGGCATCCCAGGCACTGAGAAGCCACCAATGAGCTCATATCACCTTACAGCCATCTCTGGCTGGGCTGAGCCTCAGGAGCCTCAGTTCTGCTCTCCCACCACCCTCTGTTCATACCCAGGTAATTCAGAATGCCTCCCAGTCCTTTAAAGTGCCGTGCTTGGAAAGGGTCACAAATAAAAACAGAGCTCGAGGAGTGGTACTCCCACAGGTTTCTACCCCAGTTTGCCAGGTCCTTAATTTTGTCAGGGTTTATCTGAATCTCCTAAAGAAATCCCAGCAACTTTAGGAAATGTTGCCTTAGGAAGTAGACATGTTTTTCTCCATTCAGCCTGATGTTTTGTGATGTATCTATGCCACATTCTTGTAGCTATTTCATCATATTCTTGTAGCTATTTCATCATAAATCATACTCTAATTCAAGATAAAATTTGGCAAGGTCTGATATCTCTACTTATAGCCATTTTTTCCTAGCATAAGACTGCAAACAAAATTTGCATAATTCCTCTTCTTTCCTCTCCTTAGTATCTGAATCTACTCTCTTATTTTTAATTAAAATTATGCAAAACTGTGTGCTTCATTCTAGATGTGTCAGGGCATTTCCACATCTAAAACCCCACATCATTTTTAGCAGTACATTGTTCCACCCATTTTGGGCTTTGTTGTGGAAAAACTTTAATGTGATTGGCAAAGCACTCAAAGTGCAGAGCTGTGGAAGGCTGGCTGGGAAGCAAGCCTCTCTTTACACCCATTGGGAGAACATTAGCACTTCCAAACAGCACTTGCTTTTCCCCTCCCAATTTTCATTTCAGAACAGATTAACCATGTTCTCAAAGCTTTTCTTTTGGCACACTGACAGTGAGGATAGTCCATGTAACCACTTCATAATGAGGAGGGATCACCTCTTCATCATGGTAAACACACCTTTATGGAAAGTGTAGGGTTAATTTCACCTGAGCATAGAGCTCTCCAATTGAGATGATTGAGTCTGAACTGAACATCTACTCCTCCCTTCTAGAAGCAATGGCACTTCTCGGGGAGATTCACAAACCTCCTGCATCTACCTGGGCACTTGGCATTTAGTCCAGGCCCAGGCACCACAGCCCAAGGCACAGGCTGATTCCCACCCTTTGTCTGCTGTGCTCTTTTTCAATGGTATTTGGGAAAATGCCTGGGACAGCAGAAAGAGTCTGAGACTGGATTTAGCCTCAGACAGACATCACTGTTTGTCATTTTTGCCTAGTAATGATGCATTTTGGAAAGAATTTGGAGTATTTGGAGTGTTGAATCCCTCTACAGTCTCAGAAAGTAACAAAAAGCAGGATCTGAAATGTCCAAGAAATCCAATACACAGCAGAGTGCAGGACACTGAGACCTGCTGTGAATTCCTCATCAACACTGCTTAGAGCCCTCTGAGACAAACAGCAGCGTTCAAAGCCTCACACAGGGCTGTCAGAACAGATCCTTGTCACTTGGGAGAGGCAGGCTATGCTGGAACAGCAGCAGAAACACAAATGAGTACCCTGAGATTTCTCAGGCAAAGGGGATGATGCTCCATGAGCAACAGATTCCAATTCAAAGGGTGGGATCCATCTGGAAACTAAGCACTCTTGAGCTGAGCTTCCATAAGAAGTGCTGTAGTGGGGTTGCCCAAAAATAGGTCCCCAAACCATTCCTTTAACTCATGGGAGGAAAAGAGATCACTGAGATGTTACCAGCTGCTGGGACAGAGAAACTGGCACAGACTCAGGAACATGGGAGCTCCCTCCAGCACTGGTGATTTCCCTGAAAAGGAGAGACATGAAAAAGAGTGGGACCACTGTCTGGCAGTGGATGAGTGCAGGAAGAATCTTGTCCAGAGTCTGGCTGGTGGCTGTTTTCCACTTGCTGATGCAGGGTAAAGGCAGAGCCTTTCCCATCTTGGGCTTCTGTGACCACAGTGTCAAAACTGTAAGGTTTTAATGAGACCTCCTACCAAAGGCCTCATTCTCCAGCTGTGGCCATCAGTGGAGGCCCATGGAGATGAAACAGGAAGAAGAGCCAGCAGGCTACTTGCTCTGAGAATTGCAGTGTTATTGTAAGCAGAGAACATTGACAAGGCTCGTTTGGCTTGTTAATGGTGTAGCCTCCAATAGGTCTGCCCCAAGTCAGGTTTATTGGACAGTTTTTATCATAAAAATCCCTGGATCTAGAACCAGTTGTGAAAATCACATGAATATGTGCTTCACCACAGCATCCACTTCCAGAGATGAGGCAGCCAGATCTTCTCTAGACAACCTGTGCAGGGCCTCACCACCCTCATAGGGAAGAATTTTTTCTTAGCAACTAGTACAAATCTATCCTGTTTCAGTGGGAAGCCATTCCCCCTTGTCCTATCACTCCATGCCCTTGTAAAAAAGTCCCTCTCATTGCAAAAAAGAGAGAGTTCATCTCTCTTGTATTCTCTTTGGGCACTGGAATGTGATTTAAGGTATCCCCAAAACCATTTTCAGGCTAAATACATTAATCTCTCCCAGTCCTGTCTCTAAAGCAGAAGGGCTGCAGCCCTCTGAGCAACTTTGTGACCTTTTCTAGACCTACTTCAGCACCTTCACATTGGGGACCCCAGAACTGGACACAGGACCAGACCTCTTGTGAGCTGGGGTCTCACAAGAGCAGAGAATTGGGGGAGAACAATTTCTCTATACTTGGTAGTCAGTCTTCTTCTGAGGCAATACAATTCTGGGATGCAATTCCAGGGCTGCCTGTGAATGTTGCAGTCATGTCCAGCCTCTCATTCACCAGCACCTTCTTGGCTGGGCTGCTCTCAGCTTACTCATTACCCAGTCTGTGTCCATCCTTGGGAATGACCCAACTCAAACTCAGGACCTTACACCTGGCCTTCTTGATCTTCATGAGGATTTCATGGGCCCACCTCTCTGTCCTGATGAAGTCGAGGTTGTAGGAGCACAACACACTGTGGGCTCTGCTGAGGACACCTGGGGACAACTGCAGCAGGGTTGGGGCATTGTGAGGAAGGACAAGGAGCCAGACAAGCCCATGACATTTTTCTGTGCTGCACAAAGAGGGCATGAGTTAAAACAAGCCAGAATTTTCTCCTGATAGCAGATTTAGGCATGTTGGGGTGAAAACCAGTTGCAGAGTCCATGGACACAGAGAGGGAAGAGGTGACCATAGGGAGAGAAAGAGAAGGATAGGACATATCCTCATGCACAGGAGTCCTTGGGAAGGCAGCTGAGGATTGCTGGAATCCAACCAGCCCCACCAGAGTTATCCAGACTGTAATATCACTTGCCCAGCCTGGACCCATGCAGTACATAAACCGAGTCTTCTGCCTGCACTGCTGCATTCCTGCCTTAGAAATCCTGGGGCCTTTAATCCCAGGGATCAGAAGAATCCTTCACTGGGGAATGGGCACGGAACAAACCTGGAAATGAAAAGGCAGCAGTGTAGGAAATGAAAGCACAGCCCATATCATTAGGTGTGCTGG
>JAXCLO010000113.1:3325311-3336626 GCA_035583995.1 Arremon aurantiirostris
GGCCCCTGCCCCCTGGGCAGCAGCTGCACTGAGTGCTGTGTCAGGCAGTGCCAGGACTCCCATGTGGCCATCCAGCCACCTGCTGTGCTGGTGACCCTGCCTGGCCCCATCCTCAGCTCCTTCCCCCAGAACACCGCCGTGGGATCCTCCACCTCTGCTGCTGTTGGCAGCATCCTCAGCTCTCAGGGAGTGCCCATCAGCTCTGGGGGCTTTGACCTGTCCTGCATCACCAACTGCTATGGTGGCAGCAGATGCCGTCCCTGCTAAAGCTGCTGGCAACCTTGGGCAAGAACCTCCGTGACCTCAGCACCTGGTCCTGGTCAGGAGATAGAGCTTTGGGACATTGTAATTTGAATTTCAAGCCTTTGTCCCTTTCTTCTCCTGTCTCTTTTTGCTCTTTCCTTTTCTGTCCATGTCTCCTCAAGCCAGTCTAGTGGAGACCTGTTGCCCTCCCCTCCCTCTGCAGGCCAAGCAGAGGGACACCTCCACTGCATCTTAGTAGATGCTCCTGGTGCCCTCTCTGAGCCACTCTGAGTATTTTTTTCCTCTACACTCAATAAAGCTTTTTTGCATTCATATATGTGCCTCTGAGTCCTCCTTCGTTCTGTAACAACTGTTTCAGTCTGCGCAGGGAAAATAGCTGGAGAAAGAAAATGGTGGGATTCCCTGTAGTAGATTTTCCTTTGTGCCTTTTCCCTTGGAGGTGACTAAGTCATCCATAGCTTCTCAGCAGCCAAAGGCTGGGAGACTCCCTCTAAAGGGTGGCAGGAATGGGGAAGGGAAAAACAATTCCTGAGACCAGCCTACAACATCATCTCTTCCTTTTCCGCCACTCCCTTTCCTGGTCAAGGCTCCATGGCATGCAAACAGAAGCACAGGCAGGTGAGATGCACTCCCTCAGCACAGGCAGGCAAAGCTGCTGTCCAGACAATGCAGGGCTGAGCCAATTCACAAGTTGGGATTGGTATCAGCCGTACTCAGGGTACACAGTGGTAAATGACTTTGGTTGAGATTTTGCAAATGACTTACTGCTTCACTAAAGATCCATATTTCTTCCACTTGTGGATGGATGTTACCTGAATACCGTCTTCACTTTTGACCAAACCAGTGCCCAAGAGTATCAGTTAAAGATGATGAACCCTGGTTTTTGTATGCAGTATGTAGCTTATATATAGCTTAGGCTTTTGCAAAGTATTAAAACAGACTATGTGTGTATGTTAAATGTCTTTATTTATGTTAAGAGCTACGTTGGTTCAATATACTTGTGGAGTATCTTATCTGAATGATAACAGTGAAAAGAACCAGGACAAAAAATACCAAGAGAAAAATGCAAGGAGAGATTTAATACTGACCCTCCAGGTCATCAGAAAGTGTCAAACAATGGAACAGAGCTTCAAGAAGAAATGAAATATATGAATTTCATTACAGGATGGCATGAAGACAAGTCAAAAGTCGAGCCAGGCAAAAAAATTCCCAGAATATGTAAACCCACAAGAACGTTTGAATATGTATAATCCTCATGAATATGTATTTATCCGATGTAATGGAGAAGTATGTTAGAAAATTGTTTTAAGCTAATGGGCTGCTCCTGGCAGCTTGCCAAGCGCCTCAGCACTGGATACTGTCTCTTTTATCCCTTATTAAATTTTAAAAAATTTTAAAGAGTGAACCTTGTTTCTCACATCCACTAATAGAATTGATAAAAGCTTATGAACATTTTCCAACTTCATAAAGAGCTATGTGGGCAAAATCTGCAGTTAGTTGCAGAGAAAACTTGAACTTTGGCAA
The DNA here is from genome assembly GCA_035583995.1 of Arremon aurantiirostris. NCBI lineage: Eukaryota > Metazoa > Chordata > Aves > Passeriformes > Passerellidae > Arremon > Arremon aurantiirostris. The sequence goes on from JAXCLO010000113.1 coordinate 3,327,100, forward strand.
AAGATGGGAGAGGGAACCCCAGCAAAGGAGAAGACCTGGTATCCATACCAGTGGAGGCTGAACTCAAAGAGAAATATGTTGTGGAGCAGCAACAGAAAGATCTGATTGAGTTGCAAATAGCCTTGGGGGCTGAAACAATAGCCCACCCCAAGGCACACTGAGAATGGAATGCCCAGAAGAAGCTAGCCCAAAACCTGAAAAACCAGTTAAACAAACTTGTCCAAAGCCAAAGAGCTTTGAAGTTGCAAATTAACACTGTTGGGGAAGGTGTGAAGAATTAATTAGAGTTTTTCAGCCCTGAGGAAAAGGTGGACCTCCTTAAACTTGATGTCATAGTCCTCAGCCCTCATGAGTTTAATGCAGCAAAACCAAACCCTCCCTGCACCCTTAACTCCATCCACCTGTAAAAATTGAGGAAGTAGGGAGGGAGGCAGGACTCCCTTAGCCTGGTATCACTTCACTCCACTCTCCAGACAAGGGGTTTGACTCAGCAAAGCCAACCCTCCTTCACTTCCTGTCATCCCAAGCTCTGCCCACTTGTAAAGACAAAATTAATTTATCAGGAGGCAGAGTACACAGTAATATTATCTCTGCAACAGAATTGCTCAAGTTACACGGGAAAATTTGCAATTGTCCCAAAGAAAATGGAACTGAGAAGGTTTTTAAAATTTCACTGATGGGGCTCGTCTTGGTTTAAGATAATTTAAAGAGCTGGGCAATCTAAAATGAGTAATCTTCATTTAATTCCAACCAACCCCTTTCCATCAATAAAGAACAAAATATGAGTAGATACAAGAGAAAAAAATAGCAATTTACTAACGAACAGAACAGGCAAAAATTAACATTAAATTACTGCTCTATACAAAATTGCTGAACCTCAAAAAACCCATGGGTACCAAGAGAGACATGAAATTCCAGAAATATCCTTCCCAAGGTGTCTGCACGGTTTGAGGGGCAAGGGGAAGATGGCATCACACCCTTTCCTTTCAATATGGCAGGTGACCATGTGGTCCTGGGAAAAAAGGGACAAGATAATGGTAAATCCTACTCAGAAAGGCAAGAACCTGTAGAGGAGTTCTAGTGGCTGATGAAGACCTGTCAGCTCACATGGGGTCTGCACTGCTGCCGCTTCCTCCTGCCATTCATGGGGCTCCCCTGGTGCTGCTGCTGTGCCCTGCGCTCTGCCTGTGGTGGAATGGAAAGGACAGGTCTGTCCACAGCAGCATAGGGTCGTCTGACCCCAGGAACTTGCTCACTTTTTCACTGCTGGAAAGTTTTTGAGGATCATTTCAAAAAAGTTGCTAATTGTGAAATGCAGTCTTTACAAGTGGCTACAGTCGTAAATCCAAAGTAACTGCCTTCAAAGCCAAAATCCCACCTTCATCAAAAGGTGAAGAAAAAGAGAAAAGAAGGTGAAGAAAAGAAAAATGTGCCATGAAAGAGAAAGAGTCTCTGTTTCCACATTCTTCTTTCTTGGTGTGGGGGCTAATCCATCTTGACCAGCTTGCTGGAGCATGGCTGTCTGTGGTGACAGGCAGCGCCTGTGTGATTCACCTCCAGACAGCTCAAAACTGCTACCTATAGTCTCTCTGAGACCATGGAACAAAAACAAAAAGAGAAGCCAAAAATGAAGAAGCCTTTCCCAAAGCAAGACCAAGAGCCCATCGAGACAGTAGCCCATGGGGGTGTTCGGTTCACAGGAATGGTAACTGCTCCTGCATAGCCTGAATATGGCAGATATTGATATCAGCTTGTGATTCACCTCAGCCTCACACATCTGGAAGGCAGCTGGGCCTTGCCAGGAGATGAAGAAGTGTATGGGTTGCATATCTCATCTGTCTTTGACCATCTGTGTGAACCACAGACCTGTAGACTGTATGATGGAAGGGAGGAGAAGGCAGAGGTGAAGTTGTGGGCTGTCCCCAGAACTTGGTTTCCCATCTCTATTGCTGCGACCCTTCAAAGCCAGGGTTTCCCTGAAGGCCATTCTCTGTGGGGTAGCCAGGGAAGATTTTGACAGCTCCAAAAGAAAAGACATGAAGTAAAATTCACTTCAGGGAGTCCCTTGTTTTCTTCAGCTTTTTCCTTGAGTTGGCTGGAAGAGTTGCCGTGGAAAGAAGGAGGATTCGGAGGCCATGGCTTGGTTGCAAGACAACTTTATTAAGTCCAAAGAAGAAAAGGAAGTGCCTCAGAGAGAGCACATGGAAGATCAGTAGGATGTAGTAGAGTTCCTGCAGGTTGTCCATCTGCCCACTCTAAAGAGGGAGGAAGAGAAAGGGCAACAAGTTCTCCCATGTTGGTCTGGGGACACACAGACAGCAAAATAAAGAGATGGAGAGGAGAGAGGAGAAGAAAGGCACAGCGGCTTGAAACTCTAATTACAATGTCCCAAAGCTCTATCTTCAGCCCAGAACTAGGTTCTGAGGTCTTGAGGTTCGTGCCCAAGGATGTTGCCAGCAGCTTTAGCAAGGACGGCATCTGCTGCCACCATAGCAGTTGGTGATGCAGGACAGGTCAAAGCCACCAGAGCTGATGGGCACTCCGCCACAGCTGAGGATGTTGCCAACAGCAGCAGAGGCAGAGGATCCCACGGCGGTGTTCTGGGGGAAGGAGCTGAGGATGGGCCCAGGCAGGGTCACCAGCACAGGGGAGGGTTCAATGACAACGTGGGAGCTCTGGCACTGCCTGACACAGCACTCATTGCAGCTGCTGGCCAGCGGGCAGGGGCCACAGGGCTGGCAGCAAGGGTCACAGGGCTTGCAGCAGGACATGGCTCGAGGTCACAGGTGCACCTAGGATGGAAGGAAGGGAGAAGCAGAATGTCAGGACACATGAGAAGCAGTGCTACCACCAAACACCCTACAACCAAGGCACCTCCTGGCCCCCATTGCAGTGCCCAGCTCAAAGCCCAGGAGCCACCACAGCCAAGTTCCAACCTCTCTCCGTCTGCACAAGACCTTCTCTCCCCTGCCCTCTCCCAGCACAAGCAGCTCCCAGCCCTGCACTATGAGAGCCCCTCTCAGCTGAGATATCCAGCCAGGCAAGGGCTGCTCTTGAAGCAGCAGAAAGAGGGGGAGAAGAGGCTTTGCACTCACCTGATTCCTGAGGAGGAGGAGGTGAGAGAAGTGGATGAGAGAGTAGAGACTTGGGCTGTCTTTTATAGCAGTTTTGAACTGCCCAGAGGGCAGAGGCACCTTAGTGGAAGCCATAATTTTCTGACCAAGTCATGTCAAATATGTGCCATTCCAGGTAATGGTATGAGCTGTGTCCTGGTTTCCTGCACTGCTGCCTTTTCATTTCCTGGCTTCTGCCACGTGCTTGCCTAGGTGAAGATCTCATTCTGTAAATGCTGGGATGAGCATCTCAAGGATTTCTGAGGTAGAGGTCTCAGATCAAAGTCTGTTCGCATTCCTTGTGGGCAGGTGATGTTCACTTGGGTAATTTCTGATCAGTTTGGTTTTGTCTAAGATGTCAGGAAATGGTCACTGCTCTTGTGCTTGTTGCCTACACACCCAAGGACTGCCACGTGAGGGGACATGACAGAGCTTCCTCTCTTCTTCTCTTTCTTAGCACTTGTTTTCTGTCTCCCCAAGCCAGTCTAAGTGAGGATATTTTCTCCCTCTGCATGGCAGGCAGATGGACACCACGCAGGAGCTCCACTGCATTTTAGTGACTGCCCCTGGTGGTCTCCTTTTCTTCCTTAGACTCACTAAAGTTGTTGTGCTCTCATGCCTTGGCCTCCAAGTTCTCCTTTGTTCTGTAGCAACTCTTCCAATCTGCTCCTGTGCAAAGTTAAAAAAGGCAGGGTGTGGGAGTCCCTGCAGTGGATTTTCCTCTGTGTTCTTCCCCTTGGAGCTAATGAAGACAACCTTGACTACTGCGCAAACAGGGGCCACCATTGAAATCACAAGTTCAAAGGGAGGCAGCAGTGGGGATAGGATATAAAAATTCTTTTGCCTTCAGCCTTGAGTAATGCTCTAATCCGTATAATCCCCTGGATATCCGTGGTGTGCTGCATGCAGAAAAGGAACTCTTCAAGTCGCTGCTGGGCTCAGAATAACTCAGGTACAGAATGTCCCATGAAGCCTGTGAGGTTCCACACATGCTCCTGCCCTCAGTTCAGGACAGAGACGTGATCTTTCTCCATCTTACTGGCCCCTGTGCACATCTTGCTATGTCTAGAAACAAAGGCTTCATCTACTCCTGCTGAGACCCAAGTGGTCTCAGTTGCCAGCACTCAAATAATCTCCAGTTCATCTTCACCCAGTGTGTGACCCTCATGGACAGCCCCTCCATGTTGGTCTTTGTGCTGAAACACTCAGTGCTCTTGGTAGATCCCATTTAATTACTAAAATACTGTGATAAGGTCCACCCCAAGAGTCCTGTTCTACAGGGGCAAAAGGCTACACTCCTTCAGTCTTTCCTCATAGCATAGCTTCTCCAAATCTTTGCCTTTCTTTGACGCTTACAATGGGGTGGGAGCAGCTGCTGGATCAGGATGTGCAGAGGCCACATCAGGAGACTTGGATTAAGCAGTGGCTTTCCTGGTGGGCCAGGAAAGCAGAACCACCCGGGTGAAGACAATCACAAACCCAATGTACATGTACATATGACCAAGGCTTGCAAGAAGCAATGGTTTTCCTGGTGACAAGAAAAGTCTCCATCAACTTTGATGCAGCAGTGGAGGAGTGCCAGATCTTCAAAAAGGAAACATGACGAGGAAGAACAATTGCAGTAAGATCTGCAGGTACCAATTGCTCCATGCAGGGCCATTCTTCACTAGGGTTAGCAGATACGTGGAGAAGAAAAGGTTCATTGTATTTGGTGTAATTCCTGATTGCACTGACGTTTTGATTGTCTCATTCTTAATTGTCTAATTCAAATGCCCAAGACTCCTGATGGCTTCACAGTCACAGAATCATGAAAATGCCTTCAAGATCATCAAGTCCAACACTAAATCTAACACTGCCTGCTCTACCACTAACCCATGTTCCCATGTGCCACATTTACACTTCTTTGAAATCACCTCCAGGAATGGTGACTTAACCACCTCCCTCGACAGTGTGTTCCAATGCTTGATATTGAATTTTTCCATAATATCCAATCTAAACCTCCCCTGGTGCAAGTTGAGGGCAATTCCTCCTGTCTTATCACTTGTTACTTGGGAGCAGAGACTGACACCCACCTTGCTACAGCCTCCTTTCACGAATTGTTAGAGTGATACATTTTCCCCTTGGCCTCCTTTTCACCAGACAAAATAAATCCAGTTCTCTCTAAAAAGTAGTTCATAGGTGGAGGTTTTATCACATGCCACTGGAGTGAGGAGAGAACACAATTTTTCTGAGTACTCTTGGTACAGCACTAGGGTCAAACCCTCCCAGCAGAAGCCCACCTGAGTATAACACAGAGTGTTGATCACAGAGTAATGAAAGAAGCGAAAGAAAAACTGTCTCATGTCATGTGCAGACCTTGGACATGTGTACAAGAAAAATGAGAGCAGGGTTGATTTCTGGCCACCACAGGAGTCCAGAGGAATGACACAGGTACACATTACCTGGATGCCACTGGCCCTTAATCTAAACCTTCTTTGTCCACTGATGTCTTTCTGCCCTGAAATCCTTGATGCTGTCATCCTGGCACTTTGAAAAATTACCCTTCATATGGGAAAGCACGTGGCAGAAGCCAGGAAATGGAAAAGCCACAGTGGAGGAAACTGGGACACAGTCTCTACCATTAGCTGGGATAGCTCAGATTTGACATGAGCTGGTCAGAAAATTATGACTTCCACTAAGGTGCCTCTGGGCCTGAGGCAATGCAGGACTGCTATAAAAGGCAGCCCAAGTCTCTGCTCTCTCATCCACTTCTCTCACCTCCTCCTCCTCAGGAATCAGGTGAGTAGGAAGCCTCTTCTCCTCAGCCTCCTCCTGCTGCTGCTTCAAGAGCACCTCTTGCGTGGCTGGAGGTCTCAGCTGAGAGGGGCTACAAGAGCCCAGGGCTGGGAGCTGCCTGTGCTGGGAGAGGGCAGAGGGGAGAGGAGGACTTGTGCAGACAGAGAGAGGCTGGGACTTGGCTGAGGTGGCTCCTGGGCTTTGAACTGGGCACTGCAATGGGGGCCAGGAGGTGCCTTGGCTGCAGGGTGTCCGGTGGTAGCGCTGGTTCTCCTTTGTCCTCACTTTGTACTTCTCCCTTCCTTCCATCCTAGGTGCACCTGTGACCTCAAGCCATGTCCTGCTGCCAGCCTTGCAACCCCTGTGGCCAGTCCTGCGGCCCCTGCCCCCTGGGCAGCAGCTGCACTGAGTGCTGTGTCAGGCAGTGCCAGGACTCCCATGTGGCCATCCAGCCACCTGCTGTGCTGGTGACCCTGCCTGGCCCCATCCTCAGCTCCTTCCCCCAGAACACCGCCGTGGGATCCTCCACCTCTGCTGCTGTTGGCAGCATCCTCAGCTCTCAGGGAGTGCCCATCAGCTCTGGGGGCCTTGACCTGTCCTGCATCACCAACTGCTATGGTGGCAGCAGGTGCCGTCCCTGCTAAATCTGCTGGCAACATCCTTCGGCAAGAATTTCCAAGACCTCAGAGCATGGTTCTGGACAGAACATGATTCTGGGCAGGAGATAGAGCTTCTGGACATTCTATTTACAGCTTTAGGATGATTTCTTTCTCCTACTATTCCATCTTCTTTCTGTGCTGTCCATGTGTCCCCAGGCCAGCCGAGGGGACCTGTTTGCCTCTCGTCCTCTTTAGGGCAGGCAGATCGACCCCCTGCATGAGCTCCACTGCTTCTTAGTGGCTGCTCCTGGTGCTCTCTGTGAACCACGTCCTTTTCTTTACACTCAATAAAGTTCTTTTGCATCCAAGCCTTGGCCTCTGAGTCATTCTTCATTTTCTGGCAAGCCTTCCATATTGCTTAGGGAGAATGCTGGAGGAAGAAGAGGGTTCAACTCCCTTGAAGCTGACAAAGTCATACCTGGTACTCAACAGCCAAAAGTCATCAGGGAGACCATGGCCAAAAGTTTGCAAAAGTTGTTTAGGGAAACAGCAATGTCTGGCGACAGCCTATAACCTCACTTCTTTCTTCTCTTCCCCTCAATTACCTGGTCTGCTGTCCATGGCCTGCACACTGGAGCATGGGTAGATGAGATACACTCCCTCAGCACAGGCAGGACTCAGCTGTTATCCCAGACATGCGGGGCTGAGGTAATTCACAAGTTTCCTATCACTCATATGCAGGCTAATGCAGTGGTAAACGAATTTCAGCTGAATTTGTGCAAATGTCTTATGTCTTTATTATAAATTTGTGACATTTCTCACCTGTATGAATGAATGTAATTTGTCCATAGAGTTCTTTCTGGATGAGGCCTTTGGTCAAACCAGTGCCCACTGCTGCTGGGTCAAACTCTGGCTGACAGTCCACGCTCACTTTGTGACCTCATTCCTGTGTTTGCACTGTATTGTGTTGTGCTTGTCTCCAGGAGAGAGAACAAGGATGTTTGTTGCAAAAATGGGTTGCCTACCTCTGTATTGTCCCTTCTCCAGCCACAGCCTGTTTTCTCTCATGGTGCCTTCTAACCAACAGCCATTGTTTGGCTCCCTGGATATCTGTTATTGCTGTTTGAGATGCTTTATCATCTGGGCTTCTGCACCACCTGAGGCTCAAACATCCGTATGGACTTGGACTGAAAACGGAGAAGTACAGAAAGAGATAGAGAAGGAAGAAAAGCTATATAAACTGTCTCTGAATTTGGGGGTTAATTTCTTTATAATCCCCCACATTTTAATATACAATCTGATTACGAAAATAAAAGGCAAAGGGTTAACACCAGAAAGACAATCACAGGGTGCAACATTTTATTAAGAATTCAGTTGCTTTTGGTGATCATCCAAATAAAATGTCCCAACAATTTTGTTCCCTGTCTTTCTTTGGTTGCTCCACCACCCGGTGGATTTTTCTACATGAGGATGAATGGTATTCAAAATTTTCTGTCCATTTTCTCCAGCTTCCTTTGATGGCGTTTTTCACATCCAAGTGAGGTTCATTCAGTAGGAATAGGCTGCTGCTCTTAAGCGAATGCATAATTAAATCATAACAATTGGTAAGATATAAAAGGAGTTAAATAACTGAAATCACATACCATAATGTCAACAAAGTTACAAGAACAAATACTTGCATGTACAATAATGTTGTTTACAAATACAAAATCACAAGAGGTTCTCACACAGGCACATCCATTCCATCAGGCCCATCTCCATTGGGATTTAATCCTGACACAGTGATTTGGTATATGATATATACTGAAGCACCATGCACTGTTTACAACATAAATTGTGGCTTACAATTAGTGGGGTCATAAAGGAAAATTAAGACGTGCTACTATTATCTAGTTGCTGTGAGTAGAATTCCCTTTTGCATTATCCCAGGTTACCTTTTGAACACCACCTTCCTTTGTAATTGCTGCTCCTGTAAATTGCACCCACAGGAGAGAAGTGGGTGTAATGCAGAATGCATATGGTTACCATATTGATTAACATAAACAAAAGCAGCCAGGGTTTCAACTTGTGGGTTGAGCTTGTTGGCGTGTCAACCAAATTTGGTTCCTGCTGGCAGTGATTGCTCCAACAAAAATGATAAGCAGTTCTTTGATAAGTAACTCAGTTTTCAGTGGGATGTGCTGGCGCAATTCCCAGTAATGTTCCTGGAAAGATAAAACAGTACAAGTCTCGGCAGAGCTGGCCTAGACAGGTTAACCCTTAATTGCTCAAGGTGTATAACCATGGGTGAGCCTCTGCTCCAAGAGCGGCTGTTGAACTGGGACATTTCCTACACCAATCTTGCTGGGGGGACCCTCACCATCTGCTTGGGTGCCTCAGGAGAAGCCTGGGACCCCAGTGTGCTCCGTCTCTCTGGAAGGAGCATCTCCTGGCTGCTTGCAGGAGCCCTGATGCCGCTGCCATCCCCAGGACATCACATGGGAGACCTGAGAGCCAGGGGAAAACTCAAAACAACCCACTTCCTCCACCTTTGCTGTCCTTTGGGGGCTGCCCAGCCCCGCTGTTTTCTGCCCCTGCTCTGGTGGTTTTTGCCACATTTTAATTCAACTCCCCATCTCCGCCTGGACCCCCACTGCTCCTGCCATGGCTTCAGGGTTTTTTGCAATGCTTCATTTGCCTCCATGAGCCTGGTCACCTCTGTTGTTCCAGCTCACCACTCAGAGGTTTCTTCTACAGCACATTTCACCACCCATAGTGTTTTGAGGAGATAACCAAAAACTCCACAACTTTGTGAAAGTTGTAAAGCTGGTATGTTTATTACAGCACCGGACGCATATGGAGATTGCTCTCCTTAAAAGACATGCGTACTTCTGGGAACTTCAGTTCCCTTTTTATTCCCCTTTCAAATACGTATGTATACAATTTCACAATAGGTTCATACATATTCATTTTTATGAATTTCCCGTGACATTTGCTGCTAGTTCTTCTTTATCAGAAAGAATTCCTAGGTCAGGTTGACCTGCTCTCACAGCAGTCTCTC